>VZTO01002751.1:63513-73821 GCA_013400615.1 Syrrhaptes paradoxus | reverse complement strand
GCACCACTCAGCTTAGTATCATCCGCGAACTTGCTGAGGGTGCACTCGATGCCATCATCTATGTCATCGATGAAGATGTTAAAGAGCACCGGTCCCAAGACGGACCCCTGAGGGACACTGCTCATGACCGGCCTCCAACCTGACACAGAACCATTAATCATAACCCTTTGGCTGCGTCCGGCCATCCAATTCCTAATCCATCGTACAGTCCATCCTTCAAATCCAAACCTCTCCAATTTAGAGAGAAGGATGTGGTGAGGGACCATGTCAAAGGCTTTGCAGAAGTCCACGTAGATGATCAGCCTGTACTTTTTGTATACAGCTGCAATAATTTTTATGTGGTTTTAGACATTGGAGATGGTACTGTTCTGTGTCTCTCCTCCATGTGGTTGGAGGAAGTCCTGGTCTCACTCTTGTCAGTTGGCTATTTTTGCAGCACTCTTCTAACATTGGGGTGGTGCTGTTACAGCCGTGAAAGTACCATTATAAATTTGAGAACACAAGTTTTGAGCACACAAGTTTTGCTTTTACCCTTAATCTCTGTTTCCCGTTTAGTTTCTTTGAGTCTGTTTTAATATTTTGTCTATTGTCCTTATTTAAATTTGAGTCCAGATGAAATCAGTATGCCCCAGTGTTTAGACTTAATCCTTTTGTTCAGAAGCAGGTGGGATTTGACTTAACTTCTAATTTCTTCCCCCCTTCCTCCCTCCCACCCTCTGCCAATCCCTTTCTGTCCTCGTGATGTAATTATATTTGTGATCAGAGGTGAGTTCAAAAGGCAACAAAGTTCACTTTGGTCTTCTTCCTCTCCAGGTTTGGTCTGTGACTTTTCGATTGGAGTACATCCAATCACCTCAAGTAAGTAAGATCTCCGTGAACGATGCTTGGGGTTAGTCAATTTTATCTTTAATGCTGCTTGCATTGACATTAAAGGGAGACGTGTTGAGCCAACACTGAGCCCTTATGAAACCTTGTGATCTGTTATTTTCTTGCCACAAATAGTTCAGAGTAACATGGTTGTTGCTGAGGTTGTCTCCAAGTGCTGCTGTATCCAAGAAAATGTAACAGAGGACAGTAATTCTCTTTATTATATGCAAATATTCTTCTTCCTCTGTTTTCTTACCTGTCTCTGACATTTGAAGGGAAACGAAGCAGGGAAGGACCAAACAGGGTTCCTACTGGTAGCACTTTCATTAGTCCATGGAAGTTTGGTCCTTTTGTGCAAGCATGATTTTATAAACAGGCTTGGAAAAGTAGACTCGTTGCAGAGGGACACACTGTTACCCTTGCATTCGGTGTCTTAATGCAGCTGCGGGCCTATTGCTTTGTGTTTTTACACTCCCCGCATTCTTCAGGTAGTCTTGGCTAAGAAGTAAGTGGAAAATGTATCTCTGCCTACCTCTCATTGTGTTTCTGACATAGTAGAGGAAGCAACTTGTAGCCCTTCAGGGAAAGGAAATGTGAAAGCCACCTTTCTGCTAAATGCCAGTGTTCTGCCAGAGGCTGCGAGGGGTGCAGTTTGTCGGTGCTAGCAATGGGAGCAGCAGAGAGATAACCGTCCACTGTTGCACTTGGCTCGCCAGGGACTGTTGCATACTATTGTGCAGCGTGTGTAAAACTTGTACAGACAGCTTCAGGCAGAGAACATCTACTCTTGTACATTTTGGGATGAGACAAGAGATGATGCTCTGTGAAGGAAAAAAATCTCCCCGCAATTGGAAAAGGCAAATAGCATGGTAGGTGAGGCTAAGAAAAAGAAATGCTGAAGCTTTCCTTTACTCTTGTATAAATCATTGTTACAGGTGATGCCACACAATGACTCGGGGAGAACTGAGAAATGTAATGTATGAGCTGACACAGGCAGGACACAAGAACAACAACAAAACACAGATGGAATACAAGTCAATTTTTTTAGCGTTACCTTGCAAATCGTGGGATCTCCAAAGCAGCATCCGAGCAGAGGCACGCATGTGGGGGAGGAGGCACCGCAGAGCTTGGTCCTTGCTAGAGAGCAAAAAGAGATAGCTCGAGCCTGCTGTTTTCGCCTGTATATCAAGGATTTTTGCAGATGTAGTTTTCTGCTATGCTTCGATCTTTTCTGTAGCAGGACAGGAGTCTCAAAGCATGCTTGATAGGGTGCCCCTGAGTCTTTCACAGGCCTGTGTTCTACTTGTTAAGCACACAAGACTAAACAACAATTAGTATGATATATGTGTTTTTCAACACCCCAGGTGCAAGTTGAGCATGTTTACAATCCTCTTTGCCAATTTTCCATTACTTTCTCACCTATACTGAGAGGGATTTTTTCAATGTCAAGGCAATAGTTCTGTTGTCTGACTGCTGTGGAACTTTTAACTTGCAGGACCTGTACGTTTCTGGGAGAAAAAGTGAGTAGTAAGATCTATTAATAAGAGGTATACAACTAGCTTAGCAAATAACAACCAATAGCAAATGTACATGAACAGCTTCTGGGTATTTCTGTTGCAAGAAGAAGAATGAAAAGATAGTTGGGGAGTGTTAACAATTGATAGAGCTGACATCTGTATTTGTAGTAGATGAGACAAAATGCTGCAGTATGTAAGATAACTTATGAAATTTCATGCTGTAGAATTTAAGACAGTTATAAAAAGCCTCGGCGTAGGCATAAGACATCTCTAAGTCTGCTGTATGTTTACATCTTGCAATGATTTCTTAAAATTACTTTTTGCATGTGTGCCATGGTTATTATTTGTTCCAGGAGTTCCAGGAGTTTTCTTTCTCTTCATCCTTGTGCGTCTTGAAATTACTGCTGTATTGTGAGCTCTTTCATCTTGTTTCCACCCCTTCAAAATTTGATACTGCAGAAATTAATGTAACATTATCTATAATGTTTAAACTGCCTTGTGTTATGAAAGTAAGAATTCCCACAGCAGCCTTAACTCTCTGCCCCCAGAAGAGAAAGCACATTAAGTTAGTGTCTTAAGTTACACTATTATGTAGCACTGGGCACTAGAATGTATTGTTTGACAAATACTTATTTTTCAAATCTGGCCCAAGTCTATGGCAGTGTTGAAATATCATATGCTAATTATGCTAAATAATCATATTACACTGGTAAATGGCCATGGGCTTGATTCCCAGAATGCTGATCTATGAATCACATCACCAAGGAGTACAAAATAATCCATATTGCTCAGAGAGAGAAGATAAATAGGGTATTTTAAACATTTTTCTTGCATGCATGGTAATATGCAATTTTCTCCCCTTTCCATTATGTTGCTGAAATCAGTTTCACAGCAGACTGAAAAATTAGTATCCCATCTCTAACGGAAGTCTAGAAACTGCCTCACTTTCTTTACCTTGCTGATCAGTGTTAGCTATGGGATTTAAGATACCCTTTGCTGTAATTCAAGGATTTTCTTTTCAAAGATGTCCATGTCTGCTAAGATAAGACTTTGTCGTGCTGAGCAGAATGGGAAATGTGCTTTTTACTTTCTATGAAACATACTTATGAATATTAAAAAAGCTTGCTAGGCTTGAATTTCTAGTATCTGAACAATATATTTGTTGTTAAAATAAAGTGATTGAATGCCTTACTAGCATGTGGTGTTGAAGTTGAGTGAAATATTCTTACTCATCACTCATCAGTGTATTGCAAAAAGCTATTGTAGGAAATTGCTCAGTAGAGAAGACAGACCTAGATGATTCGTGTAGATGGTGTCCAGTTATATCTTAAAACCACTACTTACTGTAATTTTTTTTTAATGTCTGTAAAGCACTGTAAGCTGTAATTGTTCTCAGTGTTGTGTAATGGAATCAGAAAGGAGATGTGAGATGCTTTGTGATGGCATGTTTTTGGCAGGCAGCCACTTTAAATAAGATGGACATTTTAACATGTAGGGTGTTTTGAATAATGTTTGATATGCCATTGTATGGTGGCAAGTTGACGCTATGCCTTACCCATGTGGTACACTGTGGGACACTGTAGGGTGACCCTGGATGTCCCCTTGGGGCAGGTCTGTTTTTCATTTGTTTATTCTGGTTTGGACTGTGAGCAGGGTTATTGCTCCCAAATTTTTTGTACTGTGCCCAGCAAAGTAAGGCGCAGAGAGAAGAGCCTGGGAAGTACTGTACAAATATAGGATGTAAAGTTTAGTCCAGAAATGAGATCAGACAAGCAAGGTGAAAAAGAGAAGTAAGAGAACAGATTCATTTAATGTATTTGGCTGTCTTACAGTTACAGAAATAACTTGTTGACCCAACTGGGTCAAAGGTTCGTGTTTATAAAATGTGTGTAACGTGCTGGGGTGTTCCACAGTTGGGCCGACACCTTTTTTATGTCTCATTTGAGTGACTTCTTGGTGTCAGTCTCTGTGCTTTGTCATATGAAGAGCTTGTCCAATTAAATGGATAATGTTAGATCAGGTCTTCAGAAACATTATTAGAAGTCCTACTGAGGTAGCATGAGGAAAAGAAAGCTCCTATGGGTGGTGGGCTTGGGGTTGGCCTTTGGCCAGGTCGGGGTAATTTTGCTTACAGGGGTCTCTGTTTTAAAGTGGATTCTGAGACCTCAGGGCAGAATCGTAAATGATTCTGTCCAGTTAAGTTACTAAGTAATATGATATAACTAAGCTTTAATGTGCCATAAACTTAAATCTCCATGTATGAGAGCACCCCACTAGCAAAAGATAAATTAGTTATGGGGAAAGGAAAATGATTTGTCACAGAGATTGTGTTAAGAGTTAATCTCTGGCTCTTCTAAGGTTGCTTGAACCTGGAATGTTTGCCCCCATCATTAATTCATTTAAGAGGTTCTCTTTGATGTCACTGCCTTATGTTATGAAAGTGAGAATTAAAGCACACATTGTCTCTCTCTCACTGTCGCCAAAAAAACATAGAATCATAGAATCATAGAATGGTTTGGGCTGGAAGGGACCTTTAAGATCATCAAGTTCCAACCCCCCTGCCAGGGGCAGGGACACTCTCCACTAGCCCAGGTTGCTCAAAGCCTCATCCAGCCTGGCCTTGAACACCTCCAGGGATGGGGCATCCACAGCTTCCCTGGGCAGCCTGTTCCAGTGTCTCACCACCCTCATAGTGAAAAATTTCTTCCTAATAACTAATCTAAATCTACCTTCTTTCAGCTTAAAACTGTTACCTCTTGTCCTACCATTACACTCCCTGGTAAAGAGTGCATGCCTTGTAAATATTAAAAATAATATAGAAGCAGTTGGGAGGAGGTTAGTGAAAGCTGCGTGTTATAATGTGTACATTTTGTTTACTATTTTGATGTTAGTTTTTTCATGGTTGCTATACAATTTAAACTTAAAGCATTGTGAGCAGTGTTGCTTAAAATATGCATTATTAAACCTGCTTTTTCTCTTGTGGCTTGTGATTCTAACTGCTGTTCACCTACTAGAAAGTGAAGGTGTGCTAACGGATGATTTTTGTATGAGAGACCTCTCACAGAAAAACTCAAATGTGCTCTTTGTGCCGTCACGCCTATGATACTTGGTGTTGTTTGGGTCATTCCAGAGACATGCAAGATGGGAAGAGGACTCCAGGAGTGAACAGACTATTGGTATTTTGCAGTTTTTAACAAGAAAATCAGTATGCTAGCAAAACGGGTATCCTTCCTTGTAATTCATTTTTGTAATCTCGTTCTTTAATTAAAGGAGAGGATTTGCAGAAAACCAGTGATGATGTCTGCATAAGAGTTGTATTTTTCACCTTTGGCATTTGCCAACAGTTGTCTGGCTTTCAAAGCTTATGGTTGAAATAAAAATCTTGGGGGCAACACTGACCTTTGTTAAGATTGCTTTTACAGGTCACAAGTGTTTCCTGCTTTAGTCTTCAGTCTGCTTGTTGTTTGGTTTGGGTTTTTGGTATGGTTTGGTTTTGTTTAGTGTTTTTGATTTTTTTTTTCTTTAAAGCTGCCTACAGTATTTCTCTTATTTACTGGTATGATGCACTATGCAAAGAGCTGGTGCCAAGGAATGTACTTTTAAAATGTTTCCTGCTTTTGTATTTTCATACGAGTGCTTCCTTTGACAGCAGCACAGAATAATACATAGAGTAAACTCTACTTTTTTTTTTTTTTCTTTAACAATTGTTACTTGTTCAGGAACAGTGGTTTACAGTTAGCTAGTACCAGACATCTACAACTGGGGGATGAGGGTGCCGTTCAGGGAATCCAGCCAAGTTTGGACAAATTCCTGTTTGTTACAGCATCCAGAGTTACCCAGATTGAAATGTATTAAATTAGGTTGATGGACCTTAGATGAATGAGAAGATGTTAGCAGTATGTGGAAAGAAATGAAGTAATATGGGCATGGAAATTTTAGCTTTTAAGCGAGGATGTGTAAATAAAGACCAATCTTCAACCTTTTTATAGGATAAAATACTGTAACTGTTAAGTGACTGACCGTGTTTTGTTCTCTGCACTCAATTTACACAAGGCTTTAGATATATTTGTGTACCCTTGTTTCAAAATAACATCTGTTAATTCACTTTATGCACTTTTGTTTGCATTATTGTGATTCCATGGGTACCCAATCACAACAAACATATGAAGTAAGTATTTAAAATTGAAAATATATAGTATTATTATGCATGTCATCCCGTCTTTTAATTTTATAGTCTTCCAAGATCCTTAAAAGAAAGCTTTTGATTGCTTTCTGTCATGTAGAAGAAGGAGAGGTTCACTGAAACTCAAAGATGGGAAAAACAATGAAAGAAAATGGTGTTCTTTTCATATGGCATTATCAACGTTATAGATTGTAGAAGTCATCAGTCAAGGTTGGTGGTGGAGCTGTGAGTTTAGTGCATTTAAAACAGTTTGGGGGTACAGTTAGGTAATGAATACCTAAATATAATACTCAAGAAATCCTACTTGGAGAGGGATATTAAATGTTTGGTTTCACCTCCTAAGTCTATTCTCCACCTATTAAGTTCAATTAGGGATTTTCAAGCGGGAACAATTTCTCTTTTTACTGACTGCTATAAGATTCTTGTCCCTTCCTGTGAGAGTATAGTACTTGGCATTTCAAGACTGCACATGATCTAATATTTTCTTAAGTGAAGCACTGGCAGGCTCTGATCTGACCACAGTGCCCACAAGCTTCCTGTCAAGAGATGGGTGAACTTCTGGTATTGTAAGAACATGGCCCGGGAGTGTGTCACTATGTAATAGAAAGGTTGCTGCATGCGATTGGATGCATGTCTGTTATTCAGCAAAAAGAGGCATTTTCCTCCTGTTTCAGTAAATTCTGTCCTGCAATGGGAGTGCTTTATGGGAGTGTCCGGAAACAGAGAGAAAGGAAACAGTCTGCAGACCCTTGGGGAATTAACTGTGGGACAGTCAACAAAGATGATGGGAAATGGCCTTTGGGTTATATGAGTTGTTTTGTAAAAGTGGATGGATGCCAGACTAGATGCTGTACTAACTCAGAGATTCCCAAGGGATAGTACATGTTCTTGTATGTAGTATCTGAGCATGTCCAAGCAACAGCATTACACTGTCATGCTGACAATGTGCATAAAGCACTGTAATGAAAGTACCTAGCTGAGCAAAGTGGTTTTGAAACTTCTGTACTTGAACAACTCTGCTCTCCTCTACGTTAGAAACTTCAATATTTGTATGAAATATTTATAAACCTAATTATCTGTTTTAAAACTGTATTTATCTTTTGTGCTCCTAAATATTTAACTGTGCTTCAGAAAGCCAGGGTGTTTATTATGATGCAATGCCTACTGCTGATACTGGTATGAACTGCGTAGAATTTTTTGACAGATTTCACAAAACTGCTGAATAGAAGTAGCTGTGTAATGTGGGTGACTGTTTCTGTGTGTGTAACTGAGAGTCATGGGAGCAACTTGAAGCTGAGTATTATATCAGACTCTGCATACCATGCAGCAATTTGATGTGGCCCTGCTGGGTTATTGGTGCCCTCAGAGTTTGTGTCAGCAAGTTTACTCATGGTTGACATGAAGTTTTTATCTAGATTAGTGACATTAAATGTGGGTCCCAGCATTGACTATTGTGGTCAGATACTTGATACTATTTACAACTGGCAGCCTTCATGCTAATGAGGGTTCTTATGGAGCAGATTCAGTAAGGATAATGGCACTATAGAGGTGGTACACAGGCCAGGAGTGACCATCTGCGTAATTGAAACTTTCCAAAGACTTGCTTCCAGCCTGATTAGAAGCCTTGTTGTCTATACGACTGTATGCATGTTGGTACCTTTATCAGTAAGTTTGTACTTGAAGGAAACATATAGAGGGAGTGAGAATTGATTAAAATTTTTTTGAAACAAATGCTGCTAACTAAGCACATAAGCTGTGGGTGAGCAGCCCAAACATTCCTCAGTGCTACAAACATATGCCAATATTCCTTGTGAATGTGGAAGAGGAAACCCTGGTATAGGCATTTGCCAGTTGTTAATGTCATTTTAAATACCATTTTAGAAGCATTTATAAATGCAGTTGCTTCAGAGTGGTGAGCACCCAAAACTAAAAGTTGAAGTTTGTGATGTTACTCTTGGAAAGGATATTGAATTTATGATACTTCTGACTCCCTTGTTGTTAGGGTTTTAAGGTGAGGCCACTTGCAGAATCATTCATGTTGGAAAGGACCTCCAGGGATCACCTAGCCCAGCTCCTCCTCAAAGCAAGATCAATGCTGACTTCAGACTAGGTTGCTCAGACTTTGTCCAGGTGAGTCGTGAAAATCCACTTGGACATAGATTCCACAACAACTCAGACACCACTTCCAGTACTTCTTAGCAGTGATTGTTTTATGTCCTGTGGCAACTTCAATTTATTGTCTTCTGTTCTTTAGCCATATACCTTGGTAAAGAGCCTGTCTCTGTGTTCTTGGTGACCTTCTCTTAGGAGTTGAAAGTCTGCTATTCTGTTCTCCCAAAGCCTTCACAGGCTAAACAAGCCCAGTTTGCTCAGCCTTTTCTCAAAGATCCAGTGCTCTAGCAGCTCCCTGAGCATCCCTTCCGTTACCTACTGTGTATGCTCCCGTGGATACATTCCAGTAAGCTTTTAGCCTTCATTGTTGTCACAGTGTAGTTTTTGACTCCTGTTTAGCCTAGTGTCCACCAGGACTCATAGATTCTTTTCAGCAGTCTTTTCCTGATGGCCTGTTCCTCTGGCCTGTCTTGGTCCCTCAAAATGGCAGCCCTGCCCTGGACCATGTTGACTGCATCCGCTAGTTTGCTGTCATCTACATACTTGTTGAGAGGGTACTGTGTCACCTTCTGCAGGTCACTGATAAAGATGTTAAACAGGACAAGCCTCAAGATAGACCCGTGCAGTACTCTATTTACTGACTATCCAGTGTAGAGTATGACAATTCAACTGCTATTGTTTGAGCCCAAACTTCCAACCAGTTTTTTACCTATCTAGTCATCCATCCATCCAGACTGTAATGTTGTAACTTGGATAACAGGAATACTGCGAGAGACTGTTAAAAGACTTGCTGAGGTAAATGACATCTAGTGCTCTCCCATTGTTCACAAATCCAGCTGTTTTATAATATAAGGCAATCAAGATGGTCAGGCATGATTTGTCACTGCTGTATCTGTGTTGACTATTCCCACTCACCAACAGCATCTTCATATGCCCAGAAATGTGTTCCAAGAATACCTGCTTCATGCACCAGTGCATGCAGTGGGCTGACTGGAAAGCAGCTGTGCAGAGAAGGACCTTGAGGTCCTGGTTAATGACAAGCTGACTATAAGCCAGCAGTGCAACTTAATGGCAAAGGCAGCTAACAGCATTCAGGACTGCACTGGGAAGAGCATTTCCAGCAGTCTGAGTGAGGAAGGTGATGCTTTTTCTCTGCTCAGCACTGGTAAGCCACATGTGGAATACTGTGTCTAGTTGCGGGCTCCTCAGCAAAGCAAAGGTATGGACATATTGGTGCTAGTCCAGCCAAATGATTGAGGGAATGGAGCATCTTTCATATGAGGAGAGTCTGGGAGAGCTGGGACTGTTCAGCCTGGAGAAGAGAAGGCTCAACGGGGAAAAATCTTAATGGTGTGCGCACGTCGTAGTTTAGAAATGCCACCGGCCAGTCTTTTGTTCAACACCTGCTGGGCTGAGGCAGGGACAGGGAGGGTTTCACTCACCACTTAGGGTCACGGGCAAGAAACCCACACAACTTGGAAAAAAAAACCCTCAAAACATAGAATTTATTAACTATTTACAACAAGAAGCAAAATAAAGAGAGAGAGAAACTGTATCTTAGAAGGGCACTTCTCCTCCACCCCTCCCTTCCTCCTAAGGCCCAAAGGCTTTGTTCTGTACCTTCTCCCC
>VZTO01002751.1:51285-62905 GCA_013400615.1 Syrrhaptes paradoxus | reverse complement strand
GCAGAGGCGCCGATTGGCTCAGCCCTGGCCTGGGGTGGGTCCAGCCTGAAGCTGGGGAAACTTCCAGCAGTTTCTCACAGGGGCTGGATCGGTGGTACTCCTTCCCCCACCCCTCCAGCTGCCAAAACCTTGGAGCCGGGGGTGGGGGTGAACTCCTAGCAGTCACTTACAGGAACCACCACTGTAGCCCCTTCCTTGCTACCAGAGCAGACTTGGAGCCAGGGGAACTCTTAGCGGTTACTTACAGGGGCTGCCACTACAGCCCCTCCTTTGCTACCAGCGGAGCTGGAGTCAGGGGAAACCTTTAGCAGTTACATACAGGAGTCATTACTGTGGCCTCTCCCTGCTTCCAAACAAACCCACCACACAAAACCACAACAGTATAAATACCTGATGGGGGGGGAACTGAAGAAGAGGGAGTCAGACTCTTCTCAGTATTGCCCACTGTCAGAATGTCCTGCTTCTGGCTGGGACAGAGTTAACTTTCTTCACAGTAGGTAGTAAGAGACCATGTTTTGGATTTGTGCTGAGGGGAAGGCTGATAACATACTTATGTTTATAGTTGTTGCCAGGACAGTCAAGGACTTTTCAGCTTCTGATGCTTTGCCAGCTTGTGCAGGTGCATGGGAAGCTGGGAGGGAGCATAGCCCCAGAGGGAGCATAGCCCCCAGAAGCCTTGGATTCAACTTCAGGTTTAGGATTGAGATCCAGATTGGCCAATGACATATTCCTTATCATGTATGTCATACCTAGTATATAGATGAGGGTCTATCTGCAAGTGCTCTCCCCACATGCCCTCCCCCTTCCCGCCCCCCCCCACCCCCCTCGCTCTCTCTTGATGCTTGCTCTCTCAGACTCCCGGGCTCTTCTGTTCTCTGGGATTGTGGTTTTGGCACTCTCTCTGCTCCAAGACTGTTATCCAGGAACAGGCTGGGCATTGGTCATCGGGTCATGAGCAGTTGCACTGTGTATCACTTAATTGTATATCATTGCTACTATTATTATCATTTTAAGTTTTATTGCATTTTAGTTATTAAAGTGTTCTCACCTCAACCCACAAGTCTCTTTTCCCTTTAATTAATTCTCTCCCCATTCCCTGGAAGGGGGGAGGGTGAGCAAGCAGCTCATGGTGTTCGCTGCTAGCTGGGTTTAAACCATGACACAGGACAGATGGGAATGGACACAAATTAAAAATGAAATTCCATCTGAACAGAAGAATTTTTCTTGTTTTTTTTTTTACTGTGAGCATGGTCAAACACTGGAACAGGTTTCCCAGAGAGGTTGTGGAGTCTGCCATCTTGGGAGATACTCAAAACCCAGCTGAACACAGTCCTGGGCAACCTGCTCTAGCAGACCTTCTCAAGAGCCTCCTTCAAACCTCTGTAATTTTCCCAGGTACCAAAATGAGGTTGACCAGCCTGTAGATTGTCCTTTTTTCCTTTTTGAGGACAGGTTAAACGTTTGCATTTCTCCACCTGTGGGAAACCTACCATGATCTCTACAAGCTTTCAAACATGATGAGCAGTCTCGCTATTACATTGGCTGATTCTTTCAGCACTCTGGAATGCATCCTATCTGGTCTCAGGGACTTCTGTGGGTTGAGATTTTTTTGAGAGATACTTGACTCGATTTTCTTCTGCTACTGATAGTCCTTATCCTCATTGAACCCTGTCTCTAGACCCCACCTATGAGACTTTCCTTGTGAAGGCTGAGTCACATGTGACATTAAGAACCTCAGCCTTACCTGTATCTGCTGACACTGTATCATCTGCCTCCCAGCAGGCCCTTCTTTTTCTCATCTACTCTTTTGCTGCTAATGTAGCTTTTCTTGTATCCCTTGATGTCCCTTGCCAGTTTCAAATTTAGGTGAGCTTTGGCTTTTCTAGCAGCACTCTCTATACCAGGCAGGGTTTCTGTATTCCTCCTCTATAGCCTTCCCTTGGTTCTATCTTTTGTGAATGTCCTGTTTGCATTAGAGCTGGCTCCATTCCTTGTTTAGCCAAGCTAGTTTCCTAAATGTATACTTATTTTCCCAAGCAGTAGAACAGGCCGTTCTTGTGCTTCTAGGAGGTTGCTGTCAAAGAACTGCCAACCTTTCCTTTCCTGGTTTAAGAGCTAGAAGGTCACTCATTCCAAACCTTTATGCCCTTCAGAGAAGGTTTCCCTCTGAGTTTTCCTTGTTCTGCTTGCTAGTTAAACTCAAGTTAAATTCATATGTTGGGCCTGAAGAAGAAACGGAGAATTTTTCAGCTATGCTTATACATAAAAAGCTTATTTTAAATAACATGGATTCTAAAAGCTGGTAGTTCTATTTTAGTTTTTAAGTTTGCTTATTTTACAGCTTGGGCTACGGAAATAGATGATTGATTGTTTTCTGTTAAAATTCTAATAATTTCCTTCTTTAGCATCAACCAGAACTTTTCCTTGGGCATGGTTTTCAGTTTTCATAGAAATACAGGGTTGAAGTTGAGTAAAAAACTCCCATAATTTCACGTAGCCAGCTTCTGTGGGGCAGAATCACACCTTATAAAGATGTTTGGAAACCTTAATTTTAAAGGCAAAAATGGCCCACTGCTCTTTTAAAAATCTGCTTTTTAGTTTTTATCTCTACAGTGGTTAACAAGACATGATAATAACTCATTTTTTAAGTATATTTTCAGTCTTCCTCTTGGCTAGCCTTTGCATTAATTTGAACACTAGAGGGCAGTTGAAACACTTTAGTTCTTTCACAAAACCAACTTTAGCTGAACAACTTTCATTTTTCATTACCAAAAGAAAGGAGTTTTGTTAGCTGCCTATTATGTGATGTTTATTTTTAGCAATTAATTTGCATTATTTTTTTCAGTCAGTTTAAAAACCAAAAATCTAGCTTTATACTTTTTTAGGTTTCTTTGTGCATTTGTAGCTCTGTCCTGCAGTTAGACTGATGAGTAGTGAAGGAATGAGAATAGGTCACAGTTTAGTAGCTATGAAGATGTATTACTTGCACTTCCTGTATGGTTAGATGGGTGTTTTGAACCACCTTGTTTCAGAAACAAGGCAACAGATGACAAAGATGCGGATTTGTTTTGTAGTTTTTGTTGGTATGTAATTTTAGCTTAAATTCCAAAACACTTTAGTCATCAGTCTTTTCCTATTCTATGCTTTTCTTCAAAGTAATCTTTTTTCTCTATCAGAGCTTCCAAATAGCAACTCCTGGCCTTCCAGAGGGTATTCTACCCTCTCAGCAATCAGAAAACATAATCCAGGATAAAGACTTTGGAAAGAATAGGTCAAAACAGTTAGAACTGATTCTTTTCAGAGCTCACATGAAAATTCCTACAGTTCTTCTTAGCTTAAACCTAAAATTGGAAACATTTCATTTTTATTAAGAAAGTATGGTGAAATACATAGTGAAACATGGTACTCTTTCTAAGTTGCTTCAAGGGTGTATTGTCCAAGATGTGATATTTGTCTGTTCTGGCTGTAAAGTAAGAATCTATTCTTTCTTGTGAGTTGCTTGCTTATGTATCTTTTGGTTTTTGTTTTTTTTCCTCTCTTCCTGTTTTGAATCCATTATGCTTACTGCAAGTGTTG
The DNA here is from genome assembly GCA_013400615.1 of Syrrhaptes paradoxus. Lineage (NCBI taxonomy): Eukaryota > Metazoa > Chordata > Aves > Pterocliformes > Pteroclidae > Syrrhaptes > Syrrhaptes paradoxus. The sequence goes on along the minus strand of VZTO01002751.1, from coordinate 59,329 downwards.
AACAGCAGCCGAGTGATCAAATGTTTATTTGCACTTGAACTTTGAATGATGTTTGGAACAGTAACAAATATAAGTAAGCCTTTAAGAAAGGAACTCTTTGTCTCTTGTGATTAGTGTTAAGAGATTAATCTAATTTCTTCCTTGACTTGGTGTCAAATGATTTGTTTCCCTGTCTACAAATTATGTGATCTGAAAAGTAACCTGTGCCTCTCTTAGGCACATGTTGCACTCAAGCAATTTTGTAGTGACAGTTAAGGACATAGTGTTCTCTCTTTCAAGCTAAGCTTCTAGAATTGTGTAGTTGTAAGAAAATCTTGTCTATTTTTATCAAAAGCTTTTCTTTAGCTTTCAGAGATGGAGAGAAGAATTAAAATAACTGAGCAACAGGCACAAGCAATAAGAAAAAAAAGTACAATTTATTATTTTGGAGGAAAAAAAAATTACTGTTTTCGGACAGTGGACTGTGTGGCTTGGTTTGTGATGCTGACACTGATGCAAAACTGTGGACTGCAGTTTTTCCAGGTTTGAGGAGAGAAAGGCCTGAGCTGGAATTGCTGAGAATGGAATGGCTTTATCTCTTTGTTGTGATATCCTGGAAGTGCTGCAGTTTTTGTGCCTTTGCTTGGTTTCTCCCATAATTTCTTTTTTGTGTTGCAGAGAATATTTATTATCTCTGACACTTCCTTGGCAGTTTTGGACGTATCGTAAGCATTCTCACTAGTCTGTGCTGATTGGTAAGAGAGAAAATGATTGCTTAGTATTTTCATATGGGGTTCTTCAAAGTACAGGGCTGCTTGGCTTTTGGACAGTGCCATAGTACTACTTTAGTAAGAGCAGGATTTCCATATAAATGATTCTAAAAAAATGCAGTAGTGGAGTGCTTTTCTTTCTCTTATTGGTTCTGGATCACAAAAGGCCACAGAAGGAACCAATTACAATGAGCAAAACCGCAGCATTTTTATTTTGTTCCTAACTGCCAGCCTTGCAAACTGAGAGATTATAGTAGGCTTTATAACCAATGGAAGAGAAGTTGCTGGGGGCCAAATTTTCTTCCTGTGAGGCTTAATTGTTGGGTTGGGATTATGCCCTAATTTGTCACTGCGCAATCTCTTTGTTTGCAGATACGCAGAAATTAAACCAGCTGTAAATTATTTTGATGGTTTACTGTCAAGGGTAAACTTCTCCTCCTTCTCTCTGAACTGCATTGCCTTCATGGGACAAAAAGAAGTGATAAACCTTCATTGGCTATTTTTGTCATTATATTTAACAGATTAAACTGTGGCTGTATGTAGGGAATAGACCTGATGGAAAGACACTGCTATTCTGATGACATTTGAGAGTAGATTGCATTTGAGCTTGACTGCTTAATAAGCCATCCTTCTTTGGATGTGGCTCCTGGAAAATAAATCACTTTGTAGTAGGCACTTTCTATATTTTTATATTAAGGTTTCATATTTAAATGTCCTATTAGATAAATAACTTTGCTTCAGTATTTTCCCATTGCTCCTTTCCTAATTAAAAATATGAGCTATTGGGAGACTAGCCTCTGTCAGTAGCTTGCTTCATTTTTTGACTGGTTATGCAGTGTCCTGGCAGCAGTTACTTTGTGCTCTCAGGAGAAAAGTTCTTACAGAAATCTGGATTTTGATAGTCCATTACAGCTTCCTCTAGTGTGTGAGAATTTAAGAAAACAGTCCTTTTCAAAAATATACAGCTTTGATGTTTTTGACATAGAAAATTGTGCTACCATGCATTACCGTTTGCCTCTCCTATACCATCAGCTTTTATTTTGATTTTTTTGGATCTTTGCTTACCAGCATACCGTTGTGCCACAATGTTTAAAGTTCACGTTTTCATACAGGATAGATGCAGTAACTGTAAAACAGGTAAGTAACACTGAAGGTTGTGTGGATGATAGAAGAAGCTAGGGTTGCTAAGCTAGGAGTGCTAATTCAACTGTATAAGGCAGCCCGAGAGAAAACTCAACATCAGAACTTCTCAGAAGGTATGAGATTGGAAAGAAACTCATCTCTTTGTGGTAGAAGAACTTGGAGGTTTCTGCAGGTAAAGAGGAAAAACAGGAGGTTTGTGCAGACTGGAAAATACGTAATTTGGTGAATGTCTGTAAGTTACATCATTGTAACTGTGCCAACCAAGTGAATTGTGTTTCAGAAACTGGTGTGCAGTAAGTGAGAGCTTTCAGGGAATGGTAGCCATTCAGTGTCATAGAAAACAAACTGGAACGCTAAGAATTGGGGAAAAAAACCCCATAATGCTGTAAATGAACTGCGGATATGCAGTAATAGCTATACAGGAGATCAGTATTGCAGCTTATTTGTTATACTGTAAGTCTCTTTCTTTGTAAAAGTATATCAGTAATCCTCCTGTTGGAGTTGCAGTTTAAATCAGTCCTTAAGTGGAAAGGTATGCAGTGGCAAGTTGAATTTTGCTGATGTGACGACACAGTATAAATTTCCAATCTGTGTCAATTTAAGGGTAGGATTGAGGCAGACAGCATGTCTATACTGTCAAAACTGAAGCATAGACAAAGGTCCCCAAGCCTTCTTTTGCCTATTGGTGGCAGTGCTTCCTAAAGTAGTGCTTTGTGGTCAGTGTTGTACTCTGCCCATTAGAGCTCTAGCCTTCCTTTCAGCTTCTTGCATTTCCTTGTTTCAGTAAGCATTGTTGAAGGGTATTGTGGGCAAAAGCTGTGGCTTGAAGACTGGTGGTACATGGAAAGTCTGATCTGCTCTGCAGTATACAGCTCTAAATGGAGATGCTTGAGATAAATACAACTCGAAGTGGAGATCCTTGAGGTAATAACAGAGCCTGTAACTGTCAGACTATGTGATATGATATGGCTTGGTGCTGTCGTAGTTGCTTTGATGTGTGTCAGCTGCAGTCCACATCTCAATCCTGTGTTAAAATGCACAGAGAGATTCAGGACATACCCTTGGCACTAACAGCGTGAGACTTTCCACTGTAAAAAAAAAAAAAAAATTGTTGACACCAAAGGGTCCAAGATATGTTTTGTAAATTAGTTTTCTATTGAACTTAAACCAGAACTGAACTTGGGCTCAGTGGAGATGAAGTAACTTAAGGGGTAGTTGCAGAATGCAAAAAGTCTGTAGTGAAAATAGTCCCCAGAATCAACTGGGGATACTGTTGAACTCTTAATTTAAACTGTAGTGTTTCTCTTCCTTATGTGAATCCTGCCCTCTGGCCAAAAGGCTCAATTCCGTAATGGCTGTGTGGCTGGTTCTTCAACACACAATGTACATAGGCATTGCTGTTTGCATTGGTTCAAAACTTCCATCTGTTTGTCAGCAACAAAGATGCTGCATCAGGTTCTTGCTCACTACATCTGGAACAGTGAACCGTCAAAACTTTCCAGAAAAAAAACCACAAAAGGCAATGTAAATGTAGCGGTCAAACAGCTGAGAGGTAAAAAAACACTTAAAGTTTTCATTTTTTTGTCCTATTTTCTCCTCTTGTTTCTTCAGTCTTCCCTGTAGATTAACTGAGCTTTAGTTCCTAGACAGCAGAAGGACAGGAGCTTTGCTGGTATGTAGAACTGAAGATCCTAAAGTGTGTTATAAGGAATTGTGTTTATTACCGTTCCCATTCTGGGTGTGGGATCTCAAAGCATGGGTAGCACTAAGTGACCTGATGTAGCTAGCTGGTAAGTCCCTGTTGCAACCGAGAGAAGCTGAAAATCTGCAGTCAATATGCTGTGGTTTCTTACTTGAACTGTTAAACTACACGCCTTCATTTGAAGGTATAGCTTCTAGATAAAAGCTTATTCACTATTGAACCCAGCTACTGCTTGTCTTTCCGGGGTTTTTTTTATAGTCTTGTTTTTAATAATAAAATATGCGCATTCCTAGGCTATTGCAGCTTCTGCCAAGCATTTTGCTAACACGTAAGTGCTGAGCAGCACTCCTTGGTTTGAAAGATGTGGCAGCAAGGAATTATTGTTTAGGGGTGTTTCTTTTTAGTGAACATGCTGCACTGCATTTATTTGTCTGCTGTGGAGTGTTATCCCATATTATGTAACTCTGAGTCACTAGAATCAGGGGGATGCAGTGCAGGGTGGGATGTTTTATCTGTTGGCTACATCTCTGTAAGACTACAGACTAATGCTCCATCTCAGTTTGAGGTAGGAGGGCAGTGGGACTAAGTTGAAGTCCTTGTAGTTAGTCCAGTTCCCATAAATTACAAAAGGCAGTATGCCATCTGATACTCTATGCACAGTGGTCCCAGCCACGAAGGGCCTGGCTGATTGCCAGTGAGGACCTGAGTAGGGCAGAGTTTCAGAATGTGCTTTTCGTGGTGATGAATGTCAAGTTCCTGATGCCTTTCTGAAATGAGATGTAGTAACAGCTGTGCATTCCTATCCCACTACAGAACAGGAGTGGGATTCATGTTCTGATTCATATTCATGTCCTAGAGTGAGCTTCTGATTGCCTTCCAGGTGGTGGTCAGCTGGCTATCCCTTGGGTGTCTTGAAAGTGTCTGTTACATCAGAAAACTCCGGGAACTGGGAGCGAAGGAAGAGGGAGAAGAACGGTCAGCAGTCTTCAAAGAGCATTTTACTAGGAGCCTGGGCTGATGAGTAGTGCATTGGCTGTATAAGGCAGCCGTGACACAGTGCAAAAGAATATAATCAGAGGGAGTGAGAGAATTCTGTTCCTGGTTCTTTAAACCAGTTGGTGATGTTGGTGCAGTAGTTGTATCAGCCTCTGCTTCAGTATTCCTATCTGCTAGATGGGATACTGCTTGTAAGATGCAGTGAAATTGACAAAATGAAATTCACTCTCATGTAGCCAGTTACTAGGGATTGTATTTTTCTAACTTTGTGTAGCCAGCATGCAGAAAAAGGGTGTCCATGTGAAACAAAGGAGTAAAAGATAGTGTGGTATATTCGATTATGATTCGTGTTAAAAGAAATGGAGAAGAGCTGCTCTCATGCTGTTGTGCTGGAGAAAACTACAGCAGCCATGGCCCAGAAATCTCACTTCTCAAGGATCCTTCTTGCAGTTTAGGAATGAAAGAAATGGGACAGTAATGGGATTGTGTGAAAGAATTCACCCTCAAGACAGAAAGGGTATTTGACTTGGTTGTAAAGAAATCAGAGACCAAAGATAAGGGTACTTGAGTTGAGCAATCTCATTAACACCACTGACTGAATTGTAATCTGTGTTGCAGGGATGGTCTTTTGTTTGTTTGGGTTTTTTTTAAATATCTAAAAGTAACTTCCAGGAAAGATGGGACAACAGAACCCCCTTTCCAGTAAACACAGTTGAAATGCAAAGTAGGAAAGAAAGGGCATGATGATGTTCCTGTTCTGAGCTAGCGCCTTCTTTGTGCACAGTGCAGTACCTCCTTCAGGTTGTATGGCATTGCTGTATCACTGCACAGCATTTTACAACATTGCAACTGAATCATACACCCAGGCAAATTTTGAAAGCACACATACGAGTTTCCCCCTTAGTATTTACTATCCTTGTATGGTTGAAGACATTAGGAGTGAAAAGGTGCTTAAAACAAAGGGTTGCTCTCGCAAAGACAGAGATGCCGTGGGCCTGCGTGTGGTCCAGGACATGTTTAGATGCTAATCTGTGGAGTGTTACCTGGGTGTATCCTGCCTTGCCCTTTACAATTCATTCAGTAGAGGTGCTTGAGCTGAGTGTTTCAGCTGAGAGACTGGAACTAAATTTCCCCTTCACGCTATAGGACAAGGCTCCTCTGTTTAAAGAAGTTTTTGAATGATGTGATGGGATATTGTTTAACTGTGGGTTTAATGTTATGCTAAACAAATGATATGAGAATATTAATGTAGTTGTTTTCGTAGTGCATTCTCCTTATTTCTCTGAACTTTGATGTACGTACATTAACACAAATGGGTTTTGAGACAGCTTTGCTTCCAGAGTGTATGAATTCATGTACCAAACAGTGATGGAGGAGTAAATCCCTGCTGGAATTTCTCAAGCATCCTCTCTTCCCCCCATGATTCCAGTAATCTCAAGCATTCCCTCTCCCCAAGATTCCAGTAATCGGATGGAAGAAACACAAAGGACAGGATGAGAGGATCAAAACCGTGATAAGGAAAGGAACTGCTAATCAAAACGAGACAAGAGAATACAACATCCTCAAGACCATGAGATAAAGGAGACTCCTTGGACCCCTAAAGGACTCTTTAGCTAATTATAATAAGAAACGGGGCTAGGCGGGGCTTGGAGATGCATATGAAAGGATGTATTGCAAAAACTTGATGGATATGCAACATTTTGGGGAATAAATAGAGGGATAGGTTTTGTGGAAAGGCGCGCCTGTTGGTAGAGCAGATGCTCCCCTGGCGTCCAGCACTGCTTGCTTATTCTCCACCTACAAACAAAATAAAATCTTAACTTTTTTTCTAGCTGCGGAAGTGCCTTCATTGATAACAATAGTAGCTTCAACATTTTCTGCTTTTGTTTCGTTTGATACATCATGACCATTACTTGTTTAACAAGCTTTTATCTCTACAAATAAGTTACTCACATTCTTGTGAGAATCACTCTGCTTAACTTCCCTCGCCTCTAAAACTTGTAATAACCACCTGATTCTGAAAGGACTCTGTCTCCCTTTGCCTTCTGTGCTTTCACCACTTTTCACTGTTTTCACCTTTTTCACTGTTTCCCTTCCCCAGGTCCTCAGCTCAGTCTATTTACTGTTGGTACAACAGTTGTTGCCTCTGCACTGCTGATATCTCCATGTCTGTCCGTTTCAGTGAATTCCCCTTTCATATCCAGGCTCAGCTGAGATGTACCCTCCACCTGTGCCTCTTGCTTTTGTCTGCTGTTATTTAATGACATAAAGCATTTTGGTGTACAGTTTGCATTAAGAAGAAGAAAGCAAAAATTGCCCCACAAAAAACCAAACAAGCACTGAACAAAACTGTATTGCCTGAGACAGTGGCTCATTTGGAGCTTTATTTTGACAATCTTAGTTTGGAAAAAAAAATGCCACTCTGCATCTTCATGTCTCACTGAACTCTTTCTTCGGTGAGTTGAGATCAGCTCCCTTTCCTGCCAGCTCATTGTTTGATCAGGAGCATGCAAATGTCTGAGATGGAGAGCAACACAAAAGGATGTTGTATCTGTCCATGTAGCGTAAGTATATATGTATATTTAGGACAGGACAGCATAGTCTGAAAATGTAATTGTAATTAAAAAAAAATGAGTGGTGATGAAAAACATGCATGCATTACTCTAATCCTGGTCCTTTTAGAACAAAGAACAAATGTGGCTGCTGCTGCTCCAGTTGCTGCCTGTTTTTCTATAAGCATGCATGAGAAGACTCAATAGCAAGTAAATGTATAATCACAGAATAATTGCCAGCAATGTGTTTAAGGATAGCCTCCTCTAAGCCTGCTTTCTTTACTGTTTTTTGGTCCACTCTAAAGCTCATGTAAGTATAGTGTGAAAATAAGGGACAGAGGAAAAAAAACAAACCAGTCTTTTTTTTTTTTNTTTTTTTTTTTTTTTTTTTTTTCTTTCTACTGTGGGGAGAATGCCTTTAAAGGGGTTATTTTCTTTAGGTTATTTGTCCTCCTACACCAGAAATTCAGAATAGCAGTATGTTGGAAGCAAGACTGGTGTTAGTACAAAATGAGGGAAATGGAAGTGTGAAATAAGGGGGTGGGGTACACATTAAAGCTTTGTCCCTTCTTTCTGCCACTCATCCTTTCTTATTTTACAGCTATTTTGCACCTGTTTAGTTTACCATTAAACTTCACTCTTTCAAGCTTATTTTTCACGGCCCTGGAAACCACAGCCAGAATCTCTGCTCCCTTCCCACCCACAGAATCACAGAATCACAGAATGCTAGGGATTGGAAGGGACCTCGAAAGATCATCTAGTCCAATCCCCCTGCTGGAGCAGGAACACCTAGATCAGATCGCACAGGAACGCATCCAGGCGGGCTTTGAATGTCTCCAGAGAAGGAGACTCCACCACCTCTCTGGGCAGCCTGTTCCAGTGCTCTGTCACCCTCACTGTAA
>VZTO01002751.1:34362-51065 GCA_013400615.1 Syrrhaptes paradoxus | reverse complement strand
CAACTTATACTGGAACCTGGTGTTGTTCTTGCCCAGATGCAAGACTCTACACTTGCTCTTGTTAAATTGCATGAAGTTTTTCCCCGCCCAAATCTCCAGCCTGTCTAGGTCTCGCTGGATGGAAGCACAGCCTTCTGGCGTGTCAGCCACTCCTCCCAGTTTCGTATCATCAGCAAACTTGCTGAGGGTGCACTCTACTCCCTCATCCAAGTCCTCCAGTGTCCTCCCTTCCCTATCCCCTTTCTCTGTCTTTTATTTCCCTCCACCCTCCAATCTGCTGCAGCTGTTAGAATTTCATTTTTGACTCCAAATACCACATTTGGCATTAGCACCACAGCCCCTTCTGTGATAAGGGGAATGTCATTTTGTGCTTTGCATGTGTATTGTTGTTAGATGATATGCAGCCAAAGCAGTACTTACATCTTTGACTGCTGGAAGGCTGAATTCCTTGGTAAGAGGTACACATAAGATGCAGAAATATCAAAAGGTGACATTTGTAGAGCTGGTGACAGAAAATGGTTAAGGCTTTTTGTTCCTATGCTCTGCTTTTTGACTGCCTTTGCACTGTAGCCTTATCGGTATTTGATTTAACACTGGATGCCAGCGTATTTATTCCTTCTGGCACTTTCAGTGCCGTGTCACTCATTGACTGTCACAGTTGTATCATATATTAGATGGCTTATCCTAAAAAATTATTTGCAGGTATGAAATCACTGCCCATTTAAATTTTCTTTATCTATCTATCTGGTGGTATTTTTTTCAGCTGATTTCTAGGTTTGTGTAAATGTGTGTTTTGAATTAACTGCTTTTGTGAAGTTCTTTCTGACCACTGTCTTAACTTTTCTGCCTCATATCCATTTTGCACTTATCTTGGCTTCCCAACAAAACTCTGGCAGTGCCCTTGCTCTTTCCTTACAGTCTCCTATGATTACAGAGTCTCTGCTGGACTCGTGCATCTTAATTTGGGCTCAAGGGTCAACTTGGAGTTCTGGCTGAGTTGTACCTTGGTTCTGTCTTTCTGTCTTGTTCTTCATGTCTGCACAATTCTTACTGAATCTTTTGTGGGTAGAAAAGACCTTGGGCAAGCCATTGTTTTTTTCACATGTGCAGTAGGAATGGCAGGTCCCATAAAATAGCCTAAAATGTTAATTATAGTGTTCCTTTGACATATTTGTGATCCACATGACTAGTTCCCTCTGTTTCTCTTTAGCACAGGTCTTATTTCCTCAGACATGGTGTGCAAATTTTTTTTTAAAGTGTGTAATACCTGGGTGGAGAGAGTATCTGGAACATAAATGGGAACTCCTAGGACAATGCCTGCAGATTTAAGTTACTAGGCCACTGAGGAGTAGAACCTCATTCCAGGGGACAGAATAGGCCTTTCAGTCATAAATGGTAGGAGGCACATTGGTATATACCTGCATGTGTAGCCTACATGTGTGTATCTATTTGCCTAAAGAAATAATGTGACCTTGGATGTGTATAAAATGAAGTCATGGGACATCTGTGATCACTGATGCAGAGCACACAAGAGCACACTCTTAGCATACCTTAGCATTGAAAGCATCTGTATTCAGTGTTACGTGCTGTTGTATGTTGGCTCATTTCTACACTGGATGCATATTGTGAATTATTTTGTGCAAATGTGACCTTACTTTGTGCAATCTAAGACAGTTCAAAGCCAAATACTTCTGACTGAACTTATCTTCTGTTCTTCCCTCTCAAGAAGTGTCAAGGGTATTTACACAACACTTTTGACAATTCCAGATCTCTGTTTGACATGTTCGTTTCATTAAATTTTTCGCAAAGGCATAGAGGATGCAGCTCCTTTTGCAGTGTATTACACATGGGCTTAGGACACTTTCCTGAAGGCAGGAGTTGCAAAGCTGAAGGAGTTGCAGTGTTGGACATTGGTATTGGTCTGGTTTCATCACAGAATCAGTGAGGTTGGAAAGGACCTCTGGAGTTCCTTTACTCCAATCCCCTTGCTTAAAGCAGAGTCAGCTAGAGCAGGTTGCCCAGCTGTGTGTCCAGTCAGGTTTTTAATATCTCAAGGATGGACGTTCCATAAGCTTTCTGGGCAATCTGTGCCAGTGTTTGATCACCCTTAGAATAAAAAGAGAGGTTTTCTTACATTTAATCAGAATCTCTCAGCATGTCCTCATATGGAAGATGTTCCAGTCACTTAGTTATCTTTGTGGCCCTTCACTGGAGTCACTTCAGTATGTCTTTGTCTTTCTTGTACTGGAGATCCCAGCACATGACTGGTATGGCCTTACCAGTGCAAAGTAGAGGGGAATGGTCACCTTCCTTGTCCTGAGGTGATGTTGCTTTTAATGCAACCCTGGATGCTGTTAGTGTTTGTCTCAAGGGCGCATTGCTTGGTCACATTCAACCCATTGTCCATCAGGACCCTCAGGTTTGTTTCTGCAAAAGTGCTTTCCAGTTAGTCTGCCCCTAGCATACACTGGTGCATGGGTTATTCCTCTTCAGGTGCAAGACTTTGCGTTTTCCTTTGTCAATTTTCATGAGGTTCCTGTCAGCCCATTTCTCCAGCTTGTCAAGGTCCCTGTGAATGGTGGCATAACCATCTGATGTATCAGCCATTCTTCTTGATTTTGTATCATCTGCAAACTTGTCAGGGGGAGAAAGTGGTAGTGGCAAATGCTGCTTAATGAAATTCTCATTTACTTTGGTAGCTCAGAGTGAGCTCAGAGTAAAAGTGGGATCTTGCCAGGTGACCTAGGGAGAAAGAGTATTTGCTGGATGCAGTATGGCTCCATTGTGTAAAGCTTAAGAGTGTGTTCCTCCACTTTGGGGCTCTTGGAATTCTCCACGGATGAGGTACTGTATCTGTTCTTTCTGGGTTTTAATTATTCCGGAACGATGTCCTACGCTATAGAGTGTTTGCTGATATAAAGGTTGAAATGAACACTGCAGATTACTACTTCTGATGCTTACCTTTGATCCTAGAAGTCAAAGAGATCCTAGATTGAAATTGTTGGGACACTCTGGGAAGCCTTCAGGGCTGCAGGTGTTGTCTCCCAGTACATGAGTAAAGCTCAGCACATTTTGAGTTAAGGGAAATGAAATTTTTTGCAAATAAATATGGCTTTGTGACTATCTCAGATGGACCTTTCTGTTTCTTACCTCACTAGTCAGGAGAGACCTGCTTTCTTCAGCAGCATGAGACTTGTTGGCCATATGATTTTGCTATGTTTAGCCCTCCTCCACCTGGTGTTGAATGCTGTCAGTTGAAAATTGCATCTGGTTTAGCTAATGTAAACAGTGAGGAATCCTGAAAGTGCATTTTTACTTTGTGTTTCTTGATCTAGACGTTGTGGGATGGTAACTTTAAACAAGGCATTTAAACTCTGCGAGCACGGATCTGAAAACAGGTGTTGAAAACTGATTGCCAACTTGCTTTGGGGATGTGGACTTGTTTGTTCTGTTAACAGTGGTTTTTTTGGATTAATCTCTGACAAGTCACATCACGTCTTCTCTGCTTTCTCCTGCCAAATAAATATTCCTTAATAATTCCCAACTCTGTTCCTTATTTCCATTTCGTATTTGCTTGTTTAATAAATAAACTTTTTTTTTCTTTTTTTCCTCTCTCCAAGAAGCCTGAACTGACTGACATGTAAGCTGCTCCTTGGCTGAACCACAGAGCAGCTTCTGTGTAGTGTGGTGTGTCTGTCAGTGTTCTTTGAAGAACCACTGGTACTCTGGAAAATCAGCACTACATAGTTACTGAGGGGTGTGGAGGTGTCTTGGGAGAATAATATGAAATAGTTCTTGCATCTCTCTGCTAGAGACATGCTAAGCAAGAGGGAACTAATTCTGAGCTTCCTGTGTTGTACTGAACTTCTAATTTCTAAAGCTGACAATGAAATTTGTGGCTATTTGCAGGATATGAACTGGATCTCTTGTAGAACCCCGCTGCATATGCCTTCCTACTTAACAGCAAAACATTAGTAACTATTAACCAGTTCACTTAAACTGTTGCTTAAATATTCTGAATAATTGTTTCTTAAGCAATTTGAATACGCATTTTGAATCATCTTCAACATCCTAGTGGAGGAATTGCACAAATGATCTGCAGCACTATTCCCAAGGAAAAAAAAAGGAACGAAATGCAGACTTTGTCCATGTCACTCACTCACAAATAGGTCCCTGCAGAATAATAAAGAGCTTCAGTATCATTGGCTTTTCTTTTTTTTTTTTTTTTTTAACTAAATAGTCATAGACTTCACATACACTATGTAAGATCCCTGTAGTTGGGTACCTTTTTAGGAGAGTTCTAGATTATATTACATGTTTCTAGCTGCTGGTTCAAATTTCTGAAGTAGGATTTTTCTGATTACAAGCTAAAGTTTGAATTTCCAGCCCCACTGAATCCCCTTCCAAACCTGCTGACTATACCAGGCAGATCAATATCCTAGTGGTTTTGTTAATGTTCAAGCTACATTCCTACCATTCTTTTCTCACAGGAAAATATCTGTAAATAATTGTCTATAATTTCTTACTCTGCTGGGTCTCCTGTCACTCTCAAGAACTTAAGCGCCTTCTTTATTTTGGGTGTTAGTATACCTCTAAGAATAACCAGCTGAGGGTATGATGATGGATCAGTGTCACTTGTGTAAAGGAGCACATGTTGAAATACGCCTTTCCTACCTTGCTTTAAAGGTACATAGTGTTACTTTATCCTTGCATGTGTTAAGGGAAATTTTTATTTCTAGGTTTTAATCTTAAAATAGGATTATTGCAGCACTAGTTTCTTTCTTTGTTTCCTGCCAGAGTCAGTTCTTTGAAGGTTCAGTGCTTAAATCTTACTCTAAAGCTTTTTTTTTCCAATTCTGAAGATTTAATCTGTGAAAGTTGGTGTCAAAAATTTCATTACATTTAGTTTATAAAGAAAAAATAATCCAGTTTAACTAGAAAATAAATGTAGAACTGTTACTGAGCATATAAGGTAGTTGTAATCTTAAGATTTAATTTAAAACTTGCTTCCCCTTCAAGACAAATGGACAAATCTATTTAGTTTCACTTGTACTCTTTTGTCTCACTCCCAGAGTTACTCCTCATAGTTCCTTTTGATTAAAAATAGATGAAATAATGAATTCTGTCAATAGAGCTATGTTTAGGCCAAACACTTTCATACTTGTGTGCTTAAAAATACAGACATGAATATGTTTCCCTTTTTTATACGAAAAGATGTTTTAGCAAGATTGTGGATAATTGACAGTTTTACAAATTGACCTTAAATATGAATTTCAGAAGTTTAAGCAAACAGATTTCAAAAGTTAGTTGGTATTCTTAGTTTGGACCACTACCAATCCTCATTACACTTGGGATGTGAGGTTTCAATGTTTATCTGAAGAGTTCCTGTTTGATATTTTTACTGGTTAATTTCTCTCAAAAACACCAAATCGTGTGTTTGTTATCCAGTTTCAAAAACTTAATAGAACATCAGAGAAGTCTTTTTTGTGACTTTTCAGTCCTCTTGCTGTGTGAGTCAGTCAGCAAGGTAGTCATGACTTTCGACAGCACTGTGCTGGGACAAGAACAAAATGGGTCATGGCTTGGTTTAAGAGAGCTCTGTTGATATACCAGCTATTTGCTGAGGTGTGGCAGCATGCTAGATTGTCTCAGGAGTGGAGCTGGAGCACAGGTGGAGAAAGTTGTGCGTTATCTGTACTCTGAGCATATGAAGATTCTTCTTTTTCTCCATAGTTGAGTGCCTGGCTTGGCTGAAAGCTGTATTGCATGCCTCAGCTGTTGAGAGGAGAACTTTCTTCACTGAGCATGTGGGGTACCTGTAGCTGGTGGAAGTCCTGAGCATGGAAGGTCACAGTCTTCTTACAAACACCTCTTTGGGAATTTCAAGATTTTTAGGTCTTTAGTCACACTAGTCAACTGTGAGGGTTAGATACCTATATGTAAAGAGGAATGTGTTGTAATTGTATGCTTTTTGGAAGTGAGACTACAACAGATAGGCAAGTATACACAAGAAATATGACACAATAATAAGAAATACAAATGCTAACTGTTTTAAGGTAAGATCTTTTTGCTCTGGTTGGCTGGCAGTTTCGACTTAACTGGATTTTTTTAAATTGTGATAATTTATATTTATTTTAATTGCATAGTACTGGCTGACTGGAATATTATAAAAGTAACAAATTTGCTCAGTAGTCTATAATACAAGGCATTTTCAACAGCTGGCAGGTTTTGTACAGGCTGAATTATCATGCAAAATATCTAGGAGCATATGATTTATATCAAAGGTGCTGTAAGATTGCATAAATTTAAGACTTTTATTCTGAACTACCACGTTCATACACTAGAATAATTACAGGATACTGAGAATGCAGCACCATTTAAGAAAATGAATGACTGAATTTTACTTAAGTCTATTGTTTAAGATAAAACCATGCTACTGTATTAAAAAAAAAAAAAAAGAAAAACCTTGTACAAGAAGATGAAATGCTTTCAGGTCATAGAACATAACACTGGAATTGAGAGTTGCTCTCTGTGGAAAAATTGTATTGGTTTTACCTCCTTTTTTAAAAGCATTATAGAATCATAGAATGGTTAGGGTTGAAAAGGACTTTAAAGATAATCTATTTTGAACCCTCCTGCCATGAGCAGGGACACCTTCCACTTGCTCAAAGCCTCATCCAACCTGGCCTTTCATCCTTACGTAATGAAACAGTCCATACAAATGTTGAAATTTGGTGAGGTGTTAACTTTTTGTATTGACTATCTAAGCATATGGGCAGTCGTCTGATCTGAACTGACTTACTGTTAAACCTGCTATAATTATTTATAATCATTGTCAGTGACTGGGGGTGGAGGGAAATCTTTATTTCTGGTACAGGGATGCTCAGAAGTACAAAATCACTACACCTTGCGTATACACACAGTACCATAGTGATACACCTGAAGGAGTGACTACTTACACCTGGAACTTCAACCCAAGACTGTCTGCCTGNTCACCCTTCACATATTTATTACTCATGCTTGACCAACCTGATAGCCTTTTATGAGGACATGATCAGGTGGATAGATGTTGGTAAAGCAGTAGATGTGGTCTATCTCGATTTCAGTAAAGCATTTGACACTGTCTCCCACAGTATCCTCGCGGCTAAACTGAGGAAGTGTGATCTGGATGATTGGGTGGTGAGATGGATTGTGAACTGGCTGGAGAAAAGAAGCCAGAGAGTTGTGGTGAATGAGATGGAGTCTAGTTGGAGGCCTGTATCTAGTGGAGTCCCCCAGGGTTCAGTCATGTGAGCTGTTCCACCATGTAATTGCCACCAGGTTATAATCTCCTGACCAAACCTCCTACAGTCTGAGGTGTGCACTGCAACCTTTCCCCGCATCAGCTCCGTTTGGGTGGAAGATTTAGCTACCGCTGGGGCAGATGCTGCAGACCGCCCAGCTGGAGCCGCAGCCTTGGCTCTCAGGTGGTGTGCCCACCATTCTGCCTTGAAGGTCACGTAGGAACACTGCCCTTTGCCTGTTCAGATGGTCACAGATGGTGCGCGGTTGCTGGGTTCTGTGTAATTCAGGTCTCCCCTGCTGAACAAGGGGTGCCCTTCCTCGCGCCCTTCTGCGCCAACTGCCGCATCGCGCATGCCCTGACCGTCATGCCATGCAACGCCCTGGGAGCGAGCTGGGCTGGCTGCTGTTACTCATGGCCCTGCCCATGCTGCGTTAGCTGCCTTCACACGAGCTGCCGGGTCCCGGTGGGTTTCAGATTTAGTGTTAACATTGGTTTTAGTTTTGGCTGGGAGAAAGGAGCAATAGGAAAATGGGTTTTACTACTTCTCATCATATAATTGTTTGAGGATTTTAATTTCCATGTGGTTTGCAATATGTTAAAAACTCAAAAATTACTTATTTGCTGGTGTAATATATAATTTAGGATTATATAAAATTGGATGTGGCTTGAAATCTGGAAATGTGTTTAAACTAAAAATTTGTTATATGCTTAGATAAGGCTACATTAATTATGCTGGAGGCTTAAAGAAAAAAAATTTTAAAAACATACTTTGCATTCAAAATTAGTATCAGGGAAAAGTTTCTATAGTAGGTTGAACTGTATTTGTTAGCCACTGTATTAAAGTATAAACATGGACCTTATCCCTCTGTATCAAGAGGGTTTTTTAGATAGGAAGAAACCAAGCTTTCCCTCCCCCCCGCTTTTTTTTTGTCAGCTTGCAACTTCATGTGAGGTGGTGAAGAAACAGAACTAGTTGATTACGCTGGAACGAGAACAGCAGCTTCTCAGAAAATATTGCTGTTGTCAAAGGTGACGTTCCCCAGTCCTACTCTACGCTGTATTTAGCAGCAAACCTGGAATATTGAATATGTTTGTCTAATTAAAAATATTTTAATAGATTGTCAATTTGTAGATCTAAGAAGTTGTTATAGCTTAGAATTTTTAGTAATTTAATTTTCAATTAAAATAAATTAAAGCATTGAGAGACAACACAGTCATTGGTCATAGTCAGCATGTGTTCCCAAGGGAAGCCAGTGGTTTTTCATTTTAGCAAAGCTTTTGATGCTGTCTCTCACACTATACTTCTGGGGTAATCCTGGTGCTGGTCTCCTGTCTCTGGTGCCCAGTGGCAGGACACGATGAAATGGAATGAAGCTGCACCAGAGAAAGTTCAGATTGGACATGAGGAAAAAATTCTTCACTGAGAGGGTGGTTGGTCACTGGAACAGGCTCCCCAGGGAAGTAAGTGGTCACTGCCCTGAGCCTGTTCAGGGTTCAGGAAGCATCTGGATGACGCTCTTACTCATATGGTTTAGTTTCAGGCAGTCCTGCAAGGAGCAGAGAGTTCAACTTGATGATCCTTATAGGTCCTTTCCAACTTGAGATATTCTATGATTCCGTGATTCATTTTTTTTATGTACTGTGTTTTCTATGTGGAGATGACATGACTCTCATTTAAAATGCAGCAACCACCCTCCAAGTTGTTCACAGTATTTTAAAGAATTCTTTTTATTTCAGTTACTCTGCACACCTTAGCTTTTTCAGTTTGTGATTTTAAGAAATGGCTGTCTAAAGTAAATAACGATATTGGTGTAGCTTTTTGCATTTGAAAGATGAACCATCTGGGATGCTGTTAATACCTGCAAGGTTTGGTGTGAAAGTGCTGAAATATATTTTTTAGCTGCTGTGAGAGACTGTTTGAGAGCCTAGTTTCCCATCAGGGTTTCAATTTCAGAATGAAAAAGACACATTTGGCAAGCAGTCGCTGCATTGCCATGTTGCAGCAGAATCCCATAAACCAAAGTGTCTATCTGTAATTCAAAACTTCAGGAGGGAGCCAGCTGAAACAAGAAAGGTCCCACTTTTGGCATTTGCGCAGCAGCTGGCTGGGCATTGTGCCATTCGTCAGAGGCAATACATATTCCCTCGCAATCCTACTGTTACTCCTTTTCTCCCTCCTGTTTGAAATGCTTTCGAAGAGCTGAGCAGTGTCAACTTTAGTCAGAGGAGGTGAAAGCGGTGTTGCTCATTCTGAACATGCCAGGATTATTTTCCCAAGTTCAAATCCCGCTGAAGGTTTGTTCCTGTTTTTCGCCTCATGGTTGCTCCTTTGTAGCCCTAGAGTTGGCTTGCAGTTTGGTGTAATTACAAAAAAAAGCGAAGAAAATTAATGTCCTTTTTGTTCTGAGCTGTAACACATTACTGGTAATTCAGTTATATTTGGTCCTTCACAAATGAAGACCATAAAAGACAAGCAGCTTTGATCAATCTCAGTTACAGATGCTGTAATATCCCATCCTTGGAGTCAATGTGGACAGTTCGTACAGTTTCTGAATATGGAACTTAATTTTCATTGTTACATGTTACAATTTATGGTTGGGGAGATTTTTATTACCTCATTTTGTGAGAAGCTGTAGCTAAAACCATAAATGCCATCTATTTGTCTTCTGGAAAATGGAAATAAAAGCAAAAACTTTGTCATCATTAAATAAACCTTAGGGACCTCTCTGCTCAAGAGCAGCTGTGAGAGGGAATGCTTGATGGGTGGTCTCTCCACCAGGGAATCATGCTCTTTCTCTAATAAAAGCCATGCTGATGTGAGGAGGCTGGTGAGCATTTAGGTGAGGTCCTGAGGGATAAGACAACTCTCCATTTCAATGTATGTTGTGGTGAGATCATTGTGTTTAAAGTTTGCTTTAAAGCTGAGATTCTATACACAGAAACTTGAAGATAGTTCTCTACATTGCTCTTAAACCCTTCAAGTTGTAGAGCATTGTAGCTTGGCCTTTTCTTCTAGCCATCTTCCTTTTGACCTTCCCTTTAAACCCATCCTTCCACAGTGTTTAAGGGGAAAATTCCAGGAGGATGGATGACATGTATGTAGTGACCCATCCCTATCACTGGTTTGCATCCAGCCAAGGTGGTAAGGTCTGAAGGCTGTTGCCAACTGATGGCTTTCTGGTGGGGTGTGAACTACCATCCACGCCTTACTGAGTAGAGGTTTCTGGTAAAGAAAAGCAGTTTCACTGCTTAGTCCCTCTTTGCAGTGTCAGCAGAGGTGCTGAGGCAGAAAGAAACCCAGGAGACTGAATTCCTTTGGATTTATGTGGCCAAAAAATAACTGCGTGTTTCAGAACAGACAGTAAGGGAGTGCTGGGCTACAAATAGACTTTGTACAGACAAGGACGTTGTTTTCATGTAACAAGGTGTTAAAAGTAAATATAGTAAAACTAGTAGTAGGAATAAACTATACTGGTTTTACATACGAAGGAGGAAATAGAAAGAACATTACCGAGGCTGCAGAAGTTAAGCACTGACAAGAGTAAAAAGCAAAGGGAGCTCACAGTGGCTGTTCTAACACTGGGGGAAAGACAGCTTTGGCACAGGCTAGCTGAAGAAGGTATAGAGCCTCCATCCCTGGAGGCTTTTAGGAACGTATATTGTGCAAGCTACTCGGATGGAGAGTACAACCCTGGACAGTGAGTAGATTTTTCTGCAATTCTGATCAGGTCTGGCAAATATGAAATATTTCCCACAGAGCTGTGAGAGGTAGTGCTTTTCTTCTGCAGGTCTCTTGGGGAGCAGTTGCAGAACATCTCTACTGTTTCGCAGCTGTGAGTGTGGCGTGCAGCATCTGGCAGATCTGGAACTGGAACACAGCTTCCTTCTGAGCACATGTCTGTATCTGTTGGTACTGCTTTTGGGGAGAAGGGTATACTAAATGAACTGTTGACCCCTACTTGTAAAGTTAGGGGAGCAATGAATGGCCTTAAGGTACTCTGAATGACTTCTGTTTAGTTGCCTTAGGTGGATTTCAGTGTGATGCTACTTTCCAGTTCCTGAGATGCCATCTCATTGATTCAAGGGGAGTGTGCTCTACCATACAGCCAAGCAGCATGTGTTTTGCTTTTTGCCTTGTTCAGTTGTAATTAGTGTGTGCTGTTTAAACTCTGCTCTGAAGACAACCTGCAATTACCTTACTGTGTCATAAAATTTTAGGACTTAATTTTTCAGAGCACTTGTTTGAGGGAAAGTAGAGGGTTGCCTTTTCTCCATTGTAATTCATGGGAGTTGGACACAACGAGGTTCAGAAAGTTTTTATTTTCTGGCTGCCCAGTTTTAGACCCTGTATTTTTTCAGGACACTTGGTGTTAAATAACAGCCCAGTTCACAGTGCAGGTCCCACTGTAATTTTAAGTGGTTGGCCATCCTGCCTGCAGAGCAACCTTGGTCTACAAGTAACACAACTAAGAAACAAGGAATGTGATTAGTGGGAACATGACTATGTGAGGAATTTTGCTAGGCATTGCAAAAAACCGCTATGGTAAATTCAAGGATTATGTTAGATTTCAAGGACAGGAGTTGGCTGCCTTGACTGTCAGAGCATTGCTCCTGTTTGTGCAGTCCTGGCCCTCTCCATCACAGGACCTGTATCTTCATGTGTTACGTGATTAGGTTGTACACGATACTGCTTTCTCCCTCGAGCAAACTGGCTGTGCTCGTGGAGTGGGGAAGCCACTTTATTTTCACAGAGAAAATAAACCTGTGATCACATGAATGGCCCGCAGTGGGCTCAAAATTATGTTTCCCAATGTTTAGTGGGTGAATTTGTGATCACAATGTCCTTTTAATGTGGATCTCGGCATATTATTTCAGAGGTTTTAAAAAAGCAAACATAAATCCCTCTCAACTCTTCCATGTGTTGTGCTGCTGTCATGGATTGTAGGCAGGCAGTTCTGGATTCACAGCACTCATCTCTGACACTTTTGCTGATGTGTTCCATTAGTGTTTGCCAAGTGGTTGTCCTCTGTGTTGGTCGCTTTGCCTTGGGACTTTGCAGCTATTATCTGTGCAGTGGGATATTAAAAAAGGCAGCTGGGTCTCACCTCATACTCCAGTAAGGAACATGTTCTTTCTTGGAGGAAGTTCCCCTTCCCTCAGATATGTTTGTTTCTACTATTAAGTTTCAGTGGTGACTTGTGTATCTGTGGTTTTATTGTAATCATCTTCTGTTCTGGCCTTTTTGTGTCTCTGTGCTCCACAGATTTTTTTGTATTTGTGTACTTGCTTGTTGCAGATCTGTGCCACTGGTATTTCCTAGGGCTAAGCAGCTGGGTTTTCCACATCATTCTGGTGAGCTTTAAAACTCCTGTACCAAACCACCATGTTATATGAAAAGCAGACATGTAGGAACATGTCTCTGGTATTTAGCCCCTTTTGAAGACAAGACACATTTTATAAATATATTTAGAAATAATTGTATTGCTTTTTTAATCACTTCAAATAGGCCTGCTTGTGGGATTGATTCTGGTAATTATGAAATGGTTGGCTTTTCTTCACTTGTCCTGTTTTCTCATTAAATCTGACTGTAAATACCTCTTTTTTTTTTTTTTTTTTTTTTTNTTTTTTTTTTTTTTTTTTTATGGAGAACATTTTGCCCAAAATGTCATTGTGCATGAGGATAAAGTGATGTTGTTTTGAAAGTCCCTTCCTTGTTCATGTGTTCCTCCCTACTTTCTTTTAGATTCCAAGACCAATCTGTTGCATGCTTCTGCTGTCGCAGAATAATTTCCTGATACCTACTTGCTCCTTCCATAAAGGGGGCAACCTATAATTGTGAATTATTTCCTTAAATACTTACCATTTTTTTTGTGGTGCTGTTCACCTGGATTTGTGTTCTAGCACACATGTCAACAAGAGTAAATGGAGAAAGTGAAAATTATCCATTAGGAATAGATTTTGTAAAATGTGTTAGTTCCCATGTGGTCACCTCAAAAATCATAATTCTTGTTGATGTCTATCCACATAAGTCCTCCATGTGAAAGAGCTGTAAAGTGCTGAGTGTCTTTGGGTACTGAAAGGAAGGCTGTTGGGCTCTGAGCTGTCTTAACAATCTGAGGCTGAAACAGGAGCTTTAATGCTAGTGCCCCTTCCATCTTGAAGAATTAATGAACTTCTCCATTATAGTTTTTTTTTTCAAGTTTTCTCTGTGACATTTTTCATGGTATTTTATATGCCGAGTCTTTCAGTCTGAGGCTGTGAGCTGCTTTCCAGCCTCCCTTATGAAACTTCAGGATCTGCCTTACTGTTGGCTTTCCTCTTTTAGACTTAAGTGCTCGTTTATTTCTCTCCTCCCCTTTACCCCCCAATTTCCCACTGCTGCCTCAGGATACAGTGCTCCTGGTGCTTTGATATGCTTGGGTTTACACTTTCTATTTGAGCTGAGCTCCCTGTCATGGGATAATGCAGGCTGCATGCATTCCTGTGCTGGAAATAGATGCCTTTTGCATAGCCTGCGTCCTTATACCCTTTAGCATCTAAAGCTGCTGGTAAAGCACTGTCTCCACTACCATAGATGGAGCAGCATGGAAATCACCAAAAGCCAAGAAAGGTGACAGGAAGAATGTAAAAGCTTGCAAGGTTGTAAGAGGTGGAAGTTCAGAGCTTGTGTTTGTTGTGAGATACCTTCACCATACTATTATTTAAGCTGAAGGAGAGAATCTGTCTTTTTCTTATTAGATGTACACATAGGAAAAAACCCAAATACCTTATGAGGCATAGAATGACATCTACACGAGCATTTGTAAGTCTCTGCATTCTCCTCTGTGCTCTTGGTAGGAAATTATTCAGCATGTGCTGTGTTTGATTTTACCAAAAGATGTCTTCTCAAGAACCAAGCAGCAGAACTGAAACGTGGCTCAGAATGTATTCTGACCATCATCAGCTATCTGTTTAACTATTGTTGTCTTCCTCATCAGAAAAAGGAAGTTAAGGGGTTAATTTTTTTTTTAAAAGTTATTTGTCATTTAAGGATCCTAGACAATGTAGATGTATAATATTAGGCAAGGACTGTCTTGTAGACACACATTTCTGTAGTTCTGAATTAATTTTTTTCCTGTGGTTCTGTCAACTGTGGTTTTTGCCTGTGGTTGAGAACAGCTGCAGCTGACTTTGGAAAAGTCACTTTTCTCATATGGGTAACTGCTTCCCATCTTTAAAAGAATACTTCCTTTGTCTCTGAGGATACCAGCTCTTTGCTGCAGGGGCAGCTTCAAGAGACAGGGTCCAGTTGTTGGAGGAGGCATGTCTTGAATCGTGGCAAGCGTAAATTCAGCTTCCTCCTCTTGCCAGAGGTTTCCTTTATGAGTTTTGACAGTTTACTTGGCATTAGATGCATGTTCTGCTGCACGAGAATATCCAGAGGGTACATCTTCAAGAATCAACACATTTAGGCTGTGGTTGCACAGCTTTTGAAACTGATCTTAAATTGGGATTGCGGTGAGCCTGCCCTCTCCTCCCTTTCCCCTGTGTATGCTTTCCTCTGTGTGTTAGTACTTTGTGGAGCTGCCCTGGCCAGATTGATGATGCTTTTTTCATAGGGATAGTTTTTGGTCAACTCAGCTTCTTGAACTGTCTCACTGAATAGATACAAATGCCAGCACCTGGGAAGGGTGGGGTGCTGCAGGGAGGTGAAGAGACCAGAGGAACTCAGGAGTTTGGATTTGCAGTGGCTTTAAGTTGCCAAAACCCTGCAACCTAGAAAGAGATTGCAGTGTTAGCAATGAAATGATGTTGGATAAACACTATGTACAGACCAGTACAAAGAAGCCTTATTCTCTGCACACTTGGTGTGTGGGTCCTCCTTGCTTAAAAGCTGGTACAGAATAGCATCTTACAGTAAAGTTCTTAGAGTTTTCTCCAGCCCACTCTAGGTATGTTGAGAAGTTTTCATCCTCCACCCACAATCTATTCACTCAGTCCCAGTGTTTCTTGTTCTTGAATGTACCTCCCTGTGCTTAGTCTGCTCCTGTTACTTTGCTGTGCAGTTCATAGCATTTTTCTCTGAACTCCAGAGTGGTTCTTCCTCTTTTGCCTTAGTCCTCCTCTTTTGCAGAACAAACCCAACTCTCTTTTATGTTCTTGGTATGTAGGAGGTTGCCTTCCCTCTCTCTTTCTTTTCCAAGGTGCTAGAAGTCCAACCCCCCTTTCCTGCCAAAACAAACAAACAAAAAACCCACAAGTGGAGGAATTGAAAATAACATTTGATTTGACTTGGTCTACAGCATGCAAGGCATGATAGCGAGTCCTTCTAAAGGCATGGGGAAGTGTGTTGGTAACACGGTGTTTCACTGAAGAGTAAATAGTTCTGAAAGACATCTCATTAGAAACAAATCACTGGGAAAAGTAACTCTGGTGCTGTACATTTATTTCTTTAGTGTCCCTGCTGGCATCAGACATCAAAATACTTTAATTCATATCTTCTGTCATTTATATATACTGTAATATATGTGTATATACACACACCATAACTTCAGTGTAGGAGGGATATGAATTTTTAAGAGCAAGTTCTAAATGTTAAAGTCAGTGTTTAACAAAGGACTTGAGTTGTTTTTATAAACTTGCAGCATGTTCACAGTAACCTGTACACCCTGCCCCTGCTTCACTTGATTGATTCTGTGGGACAAATAAGTGTAATGGTTAAGCACAATGCACTCATTGTCTGATTCACAACAAATTTCAGAGGATTCTGTTAGGTTTGTGTTTATGAGACTTTTATCACATAAGGAGCAGAAGGTGAGGGAACCCCAGTAACCTTAAGTAGTGCAAAGGGAACACCCTAATCTGTCTCCTCCCCAGACTGTCACAGGAGAGGGATCAACCTATGGTCTGGATGTGAAACCCATAAAGATGAGTCTACGAGAGGCTGGTGAGAACATTAGCAATCATGAATGGCATGAAATTTAACAGGAACAAATACCAGGTTCTGCACATGGGATGGAATAACACTGGGGACAAACATAAGGTGGGGGAGGAGTGGCGGGAGAGCAGCCCTGCAGCAAGGGACCTGGGGTTGCTGGTCAACAGCAGGCTCAACATGAGTCAGCAGTGTGCCCTGACAGCCAAGAGGGCAAACCGCATCCTGGGGTGCACCAAATACAGCATAACGAGCCAGTCAAAAGAGGTGATTATCCTGATGTATTCAGCTTTGGTGTGGCCTCACCTGGAGTACTGTGTGCAGCTCCGGGCCCCACCATTTAAGAAGGATGTTAAGGTCCTTGAATGCGTCCAGAGGAGGGCAGCAAAGCGTGTGGAAGGGCTGGAAGGCATGTCCTGTGAGGAGCAAGTGATGTCTCTGTGTCTGTCTAGTTGGAGAGGAGGCTGAGGTGTGACCTCATTGCTCTCTACAGCTTCCTCAGGA
>VZTO01002751.1:0-34299 GCA_013400615.1 Syrrhaptes paradoxus | reverse complement strand
TTCTATTCTATTCTGTTCTATTCTATTCTATTCTATTTGTCTGTCATTGTCTGTGCCTGATCACTGCAGTTTATCGCTGCAGAGTGAGGTATTCACTTTTCTCTGTGGATGCATGAACTCTAAGTGCCAGCAAGAAGAGAAGGGGTCCGATGCATCCGTGGTGCCAGCATCTAGAGAGTCTGCAGTGTGTGCCTATTGTGTGTGAGCGCGTTTAAGTTTGTGTGACTGCTAGTGAATGACAAGCCAAAGTAGCTGGGGAGCAAGAGAGAAGATTTTGGGTACTGGGGAGGCCATAAGTCTGGGCTGGATTCTGGAGAGGCAAGAGGTTTTAAAGCCAGGTGCTGGAGTAACTGAGAGGTTGAAGATAGCTACTGTAGAGATCAGGAGGAATCAGCTACTGGGGAAGCCATAGGTCTGAACCAGCTACTGGAAAGAGGGGGTTGTGTCTGGGTGTGGGTGTGTCTCAATGTGCGTGTGTCTGTGGGTGTCTGTGTGTCTGCGCGCGCGCCTGTCTCTGCGCGCGCGTGTCTGCGCGCGCGCATCTGTGCGTGCGTCTGTGTGCGCGTGTCTGTGTGTCTCTGTGTCTGTCTGTGCATGCGCGTGTGCGTGTCTGTGTGTGCATGTCTGTGAAGAGGGGTCTGAGTAGAAACCACTAGGGAATTGTTCCAGGCCTCAGGGGTGATATTATCCAGGTGTCAGCAACAGTGGAGACCAGGGAGCAGATACTGTATAGACTAAGCATTTAAGGCCAGCAATTGGAAGGATTCATATTGTGTGTGCAAATAGTATAGTTTTTACTCTAATGAACTTTGTTCCTGATCAGGCAGTGAGGGGTACAGTATCAGGCCATTCCTGTCTGTGTCTATGTGAGTGGCCATATATATATAGGTTATGTGTGTGTGTGCATGTGCATTTGAAGTGTATGCTTGGCCTTGCTACTGGCTGGATGTGAGGACATAGACATGGAGCAGCCTTGTCTCTATGGGGCTTAGATTTGGCAGGTCTTAGCAGGTTCTCTTTACTCTTTCTAACTGGCAGCTGGAAACCTGACATTTAAATATTAGGTATGGAAACGGCGGTGAAAACGGGGTTGGTTGGTGTGTAGGGGTTTTGGTTTTGTTTTTTGTTTTGTTTTGTTTTGTTTTTTGTTGGACATTTGAGGACAAAACGGTTCACAAAGAATTTGGTACCTTTCACACAAATGGGTTGTAACACATTGTTCTTAGAGATTTGCCTGTGTTAGCAACTTGGACTAGGCTTGCACTCATATGTCTTAGACTCTCTACTTCCTTCTGGCACTTCCAACTGGCCTTTCTCCATCTCTGATGTTTTGCTGTTGAACAGCATTGGCCTGTCCCCACTAAACTTTTCCAGGACATAGGATGCCTGAACTGTAGGGAATCCTGAGTAGAATGGCTTGGCTAATCTAATTATGAAGGCAGGCTGCACAGAAATGCACAGCTGGTTCTGTTGACAGTGCAGAATGCTGTTACAAATGCTGACGAGTGATAAAAGTGTATTTATTTAAAAATAACTTCCAGTGGACTTCGTTTTATCCACTTACGTGGGTGACTAATCTGGTAATCTGGACAGTGAAGCTGGAATGTAGAAGAATGGATGAAGTACCATGTGAAGTTTGGCTCAGAAATGTTTCTTGCATGGATTTTTACAAAATAAAAATTCTGTATATGACCAAATATAGAGGTGCACTTCCTGTGTTCTGTAACCATGCTGGAAATGTTTTTGAACCATTTGCAGGTGTCACTTAGTGCCTGAGCCCTTTTGCTTTTCCAAGAACTTTGAAAGTACTAAAAGTGAAGAAAATCAAAATGACATAGGTTATACTTTTTTTTCTGAGATAGTTACAGGGCTAGATACCACTTTGTTTACTTCTTGGTCTCAAAGAGCTCCCCTCTCAGGTGTCAGACCCTGTATTTCTGTTTCTCCTGGAGCTGGAACTCAGCATTCTGCCCCACTCCCCAAAGAGCTGCCTCAAACAGCTGGCCTCTTGTGAGGGAGGGAACTTCTTTAACGTGTGATCTGTGTAGCATATAGGTTTTTGTCTCAAAATAGCCCTCACATGTTTGCAAAGAAAGATTTCTTTTTAAGCCATTCTGTTTTCTTACTGTTTGTTTAGCTTTTTGAGCTTCTCTGTTAAGGCACTCTATGTTCAGTAAGTATCCTGAGAGTAAAATTAGTCCATGTTACTCCTAAACTGTAACAGAAACCATTCTGCATTCATCGGGCTGTCACTATTAATGTAGAATGGAAAGCAGTGGGTGATGTGTACATCCTAACACAAATTCATAAACTGAAATTCAAAACCAAAGAAATTATACAATGCATATGTCCCTTTACAAACTCCTGGCATCCCCCTTTTATTTATTGCTTTCTGTTGCTGCTGGAGCCATTGGTCTGTGCCATATACTAAAGGAGCATTAACCTTGTTTTTCTTGGTTTGTGACAGAGTGTGCATGTGGAAAAGCAGACCATCTTCACTAATTTCTCTTGTACACCTTCCATGTTCCCTGAAATATGTCCAGTGCTGAAAAATCCTTTTCCCAATCTAATGTAAACAGCAGCACAGAAAGTGTTTAAATCTCAGCCAGGGTAAAGCTTTATCTTGGTGGGCTTTAAGCATACAAATGAGAAGGTCTTTCTTTTTCCATGTGTTTACCCCTTCCTGGTTTACTAAAATCTGAACCCTCTGAACTGACTGAATGGGAACAGCTGCTTTCTCCTGTCTGCCATGCCCTTTTCTCCCTTTTGCCATGCTTTCCCTCAGGCATGACAACGGTATTTGTACCCTACACCTTTGCTTTCTCTTCCATTGTATGTTTTTGCATTTCTAGGAAATCCTAGGTCTGAATTCCCATCCATCTTTTCTTACCTGGCCTGTTTCTTGCAGCTGTTCTCTCTGTCACTCTGCTTGGTATTTATTTCCACCTTTGAGGCTTGCACATCATCTTTTCCTCACTGCGTGCTGATGATCCTGTCTGCAACTTCCCTGTCTTCTGTTTCTTTAACACTAGGGAACAAGTAGGAAGCTTTGATGAAATATCTCCTCTTCCATGTGTTAGCCATTTCAAGTAAACTCCTTTTCACTGTGCTCAGCTGTTGGGTGTCTGAGCAAAACTGGTTAAAAGCATACAGAGGCTTAGATAGATCAAGTGCAAATTTTATAGTTTGGTTTACTGAATACACTGAATGTATCAGTTCAAAGATTGAATTTTCAAGGTGAATAGAAATCCTTTGTATAGGGTGCAAGGACAGTCAATGTTAAAATTTACTACTATGAGAAAACCTGGAAAAGTGAGATTGAGAAACTGCAGTCAGATGCCTAATAATAGCAATGGGGAAGTGGTTATTTTTGTTTCCTGCTGCTCAGTACTCGTGAGGCTGCATCAGGAATGCTGTGCCCAGTGCTTGGTCTCCCAGTGCAATGGAGATGCTGGCAAGCAAATCCAGCGAAGGGCCACAAAGAGATTTTTAAGGGTCTGGAGCATGTGCTGTCTGCAAGGCCTAGCCAGCTGGATTCATTTAGCTTGAAGAACAGGCTGATTTACGGAGTCTTACTTTACCTAGAGGAGCTGGTAGAGAAGGTGTAGTCAGATTCTTCTCAGGGATGCAGAGGAAGGACAAGAGGTGGTGGTCATGGTTGGTGGCTGGGGAAGTCCCAAATGGGGGTGAGGGAAAAATTCTTCCCTGGGAGTGTTGCTGTGTGGGAAGAGGTTACTTTAAGCAGTGGTGGAATAACCAGCCTTGGAAGTTTTCCAAATTCAGCTGGACAAGGTCTTAAGTAATATGATATAGCTTTGAAGGTAATCTTGCTTTGACCATGGGGTTGGATTAGGTTATCTCAAGAGGTCCCTTCCAACCTGAGTCATTCTGGGTCCCAACAGTATTACTAGGGCCTTTCTTGTAACAGAAGGCTAACTCTTAAAATGTCTTCTAATGTTAAAGGGTTTGTGACAGAGTGATTAAAGGGTTGTGTGAAAAAGAGGTTGGTTTTTTTTCTCTTCCTTACCCCTGAATTTAAATAGTTTGTGTTAGCAAGCCTCTTTGCAGTGCCACTATTGTGTGATTATTGTTTTTGTGACGCGGTGGGTAAAAGGAAGTGTCAGTGTCAACGAAGAGTGGCAACTATAGTGCCGACCTTCAAAAGCAAGGCAAGGTTTTCTTAGCAATTACTGTCCTGAAAGTGTAACTGCTGGTAAAATAGTGGGCCTGATATTAAAAGAGGATGTAAAACTAAGAGTCTGCAGGGTGACAGAATTGTAAGCAATAACAACATGAGTTCATAAAAAATAAATCTTGCCAAACAATGTAATTGCTTTTTTTTTGATAGAATTGCAGAATTAATGATTTTAGGGAACAAAGAGGGAAGTAGGTATGTGTTTATTTTCTAACATGAAGATTAATTGAAATTGGTTTGGGTAGTGAGAGTATGAGGTGGGCTGAAAGTTGGGTGAAAGATATTAAACAAAAGCTGATTATCAATACCAGTGCAGTGGTTATGTAGGTTGGGAGTCAGACTGGTGTTGCGTAACATTTCTGTTAATAGTATGGCGGAAAGAGAGAGAAAATGCTCTTAATGGGCTTTGAAAATAAACTGGGAATTGTGAACCTCAGAGCAGAAAAATAAGGAAGCAGTGGGTTTAGATACATAAAGAGAATATAAAATGAGATTAAACTTGGAGAAAAGTTTAATCAGGAGCATCTGGAGCATATATCCTAAAGAGAAGTGGGGAGAAAGGTGTTCAAAAGGGACGTGATGATTTGTGGTGCTGAAAATGGCAGCTAGGGTCCTAGAACCCTTTCTGAGCAGGGGATTTGCTCTTGCCCCTGACACTGGGCAGGGCCACCTTGAATGCCTTGCTTGTGCCATCAGGCTTGAACAACAGAGTACACTGCAGAAATTCCTTAGAATAAACTTTGCCCTATATGCATGAATCAGTACACCCTCTAAGTGTAATTTGGCGGTACTGGGATGACCTGTTCATAAGAATTGTTGTCTGGAAGTGCCTGTCTTGATAGAATGAGAATGGCTTTAAAATTGACGGATGGGAAATGATCTGTGCAGATAACAAACTGAATTAACTTTTCCACCCAGTTACGGGACTTGTTAGCTAGTTGAAACAGAGAAATAAGCATACGTGACTGAATATTAGTATGACTTTATTTTTGTATATAAACTTAATCGCTTGAACTATTGTTAGTACTTTCCGTCTTCAATCTCATCTTAGTATTTATCTTGTGTTCTGGATTACTCAGTGCTGTTAGGGTGGAGTGTATTGCTTTGTTTTCTTACCTGGTTTTGTGTGTATTGTAGAAAATAACAGCTGTGGTAAAAAAAAATTAAAAATTACCCTGAACGTGCTTGGGAGAGGTCTATTTGAGCATTGCCTGAGAACTGCAAGAGCTGTGTGGATTGCCTTTAAATAATTATGAATCCTTGTTTTTGCAAAGAAATTACATTCCTTTCTTTGGAGAAAGTCCTGCATTCTGACAAATACACCCCTGTATGGGATCCACACTCAGGTAGGGCAAAAAAAAATGTAGAACATTGCGGTGGATTAAGGCACCGACTCTGATGGAGGGCGATTCAGAATCAGAATTGTTTATTGTGCTTTTACATCAGTCTTTATAGTCTAGGCAGCTCCACATGTATGCAATGCGAGCAGTACTTCTGTTGGTTAACTACTCTTGTCCACCTGCTCTGATTAGCTTAACAATTGACTGAGTCCTATCTTCTACATTCTTGCTATGTTTATTAGTTCTCATTGTTTTCTGCCACATCTATCTTCTTCTGTGTTTGCTTGCTTCAACAGTAGAGCTTCATATCTTTGAGATCAAACCTTAATCCAGTTTCTTCTTGTTCTACAATTCCCCCTTTTTGTTTTTCTACAATGAGACTTTCTGCACCATACGTTCCGTCATTCACTGAAGGCATGATAATAAGCATGGCACTATTAGCAAAATACAAATAAAAATTCCAGTAATCAATAGTCCCATTTTAATTAGCAATAACAACCACCCAGTAATTCCCCAATGGTTGCTTAGAGTTGTTAATAATGTAAAGCAGCCCATACCCTTCCTGACACTGATGTGCTTGACGTGACTGTATTGCTTGCTCTACTTGTGCAATAGTTGAGCGAGCTTCTTCAGTTAATTCACTTTTTGAAAGCAGATCTGGTTCTCCTCGCAGCAGGACAAAGTAAGGTTGCAAAGTTTCATTATGAATGCCTAACAGCAGCCTAATGCAGTTAATAGCTCCCAGTAACTTCTGTAAATCATTAAGCGTGGAGATTTTATCTCTTAGAGCTATTCTCTGAGGTTCAACAGTTTGTTCTGTAATCTTCCACCCCAGATATTTCCAGGGTGGCTGACTTTGTACCTTCTCTGGTGCAATCTGTAACCTGAAGGAACACACAGCTTGCATTGCCTCTTTTGCAGTTTGCTTTAGTTTCTCTTCAGAGGCTCCTGCAATTAATATGCCATCCATATGATGGTAGATTAACATTTGTGGATCTTTTACTCGAACCTCAGATAATGCCCATGCAACATACTTTTGACAAATTGTAGGGCTATTTTTCATACCCTGAGGTGGAACAGTCCAGTGATATCAGCGCATAGGTGCTTGGTTGTTTATGGATGGCACAGAAAAGGCAAACTGTGGTTTGTCCTCTTCCTTAAACGGAATGGTAAAAAAGCAGTCTTTTAAATCCATTATGATAAGAGGCCAATTGCTCAGAATCATGGTGGGATAAGGGAGGCCTGGTTGCAAGGCTCCCATACTCTCCATCACCGCGTTGAACTGCCTCAGGTCATGCAATAGACGCCATTTACCGTTTTTCTTTTTTATCAAAAGTACAGGGGTGTTCCAGGGACTTGTGGTTGGTACTATATGCCCTTGCTGCAGTTGTGCCTGCACAAGATCATGAAGCACGTGGATTTTTTTCCTGTGTTAGGGCCACTGATCTACCCAGACCAGTTTGTTTGTAATCCATTTCAGCAGTATGGTAGGCCGTGCCTCAAACCACACACACCCGCTCACACAATTCCCACCCCCATCCAAGAGTAGGGGAGAGAGTTAAAGGGGTAGTATGTAAAGGTTCTGACTGGGCAGGACCAGCCCGATTGGCAGATCCTCTAGTGTTGACTAGCCAAGTGGCTTTTGCTAAATGTGTATCCCAGTTTTTGGGGTAAAGGGAAAAAAGGACTTGTGGGTTGAGATAAGGACAATTTAATAACTAAACTACAATAATTTTGAAAATAATACTATATAAAAATATAAAAATGAGTGATACACAGTGATACTGCCCCCCACCCAATGACCAAAGACTTAGCCTGTTCCAGGCTAAAGATCCTGGAGAAGGGAGAGTCTGAGTGATACACAGTGATACTGCCACCCCCTGACCCAATGATAAAGACTCAGCCTGTTCCTGGCTAATGATCCCGGAACAGGGGGAGTCAACCCCAGAGAAGGGAGGGGTCCCGAAACCTCCTGGAGCAGGGGGGAGGGTCCCGAAACTCACGGAATGGAGATAACAGACCGAGCGTCCCAGACCGAGAGCCGACCAGGGGGTGGGGGTGGGGGTGGGGTGGGGGAAGGCCTTGGGAGAGTGATCCGGAGCCGGAAGAGAGATCTGAAACTGAAAGGCACCGGAACCAGGAGGCGAAGGGGCGATCCTCTGGAAGGATCCTCACCTATATACAGGTCATGATGTGTTATGTTATGGAATAGATTGTTGGTCACTCTGGTTCTCAATCTAGTAACCAAAGAACAAATCCTGGGCTAGTAGCAGGGGCTGTGCCCTCCCAGCCCCCAGCCCTATCTGCGGGGAGCAGGGAGGCTGAAAGTATCTGACCTTGGCAGCAGCACAAAACATCCCTTATCAGCTTTCTTCTGAGCATAAATCCAAAACACAGCCTCTTGCTAGCTATTATGAAGAAAGTTAACTCTGTCTCTTCTTCACCCAGGACACCCCCGTTAAAAATTTTTTGTTCCAATGGTTATTCCCCAATGCATTAACACATCACGACCCCACAAGACCAAAGGTACTGTGATAACAAAAAGGCATATAGTAGAAACCTGGCCTTCTGGCCCAATCACCTGGATCAGTTTTACACTTTGAAATGATGATGCCATTCTCCAAATTCCTGACAGTCCTGAGGGGACTTCTTTAAGGGGCCATGTAGAAGGCCATTTATTTTTAGCGGTTACTGTAACATCAGCCCCAGTATCGATCATGCCCTGTAGTTTAACTGAATGTGGTTTCCATTTGATGTTATTCAAATGGCAGGTTAACACAAGGCGCTGTGATTGTATAGCCTGCACCCACAGGACAGTTGGTGACTCTGTGGATCCAAACCTTCCCAACCCTCTTTTAACCTGATCCACATTATAGGCTTGGCCTGTGTACGGTATTAATTGTGCAATCTGAGAGTTCACTGGAATAAGCACTGGAGGTGCAGGAGTCCAAACCATTGCATGAGTTGGGCCGGTGTAATCAGCATCAATTACACCAGGTAAAACAAAACCCCCCCTTAGGGTGGCACTTGACCGTCCTAGGAGCAGGGCACTCAGGCCGTGTCCTAATGGTCCTTGCACAGTGAGGGGGTATCTTATGTACTGTTGGATCTGTCATGTGGTTGCTGTGGCCACATCCATTCCGGCGCTGCCTGAGGTTCTCACCCGGAGGTCGCTGCTGCTGCTAAATGCGGCTGAGGTATTTGTGTCCTTGCACGGCCCTGACTCGCGCTGGGTTGGCCGTTTCCTGGAATGGGTTTTCCAATGTGAATCAAACATAACTTTCTGCGTTGGTGTAAAGATTAAAACTGATATCTGTTTAACATCAAATGGTGTCAATTCATAACCAAAAACCAGGTTCTGCAGCAATCCCTGTGTAAACGGGGATGAAATACCATGGTCCTGTGCACAGTCTTTCTTAATTCCTTTATCAGGCTAAAAGGTATTCCTTGATATGCAGCCCGACCTTGAGAGTCAGGTATCACAGGACGAGCAATTAGTTGAGCTATTTCCATTTCACCGTCTCTTTCAGCTTGCTCCTTCAGCCTTTGCCAGTGTCTTGCAGGATCAGTAGGGTCATGTACTCCCAATACCTGGCATAATTCTCCTCTCTGTTCCTCCTCCAAGAGGGTGCTTGTGGGAGCTTGCACCTTGGTTGAGGGAGCTAAAAGGCTGTGGGGCATGGGAGTCAGGAGGAAGGGCAGAAAGACAGTGCGTTGATGTTTCAGTGCTTGCAGATCCCTTAGCACTTTCTGCGATAGCAGCAATAGCCTGACCAGCCTTTGCTTGTGCTAGCGATTTGACTACCAATCTCCGTGTATTCTGCTGCTGGATTTGGAGGCAGTCAAATCACCCTTTGCTGCTGCCTCCCACAACTCTTGAGCTGCACATTCCCATGCTTTTGTTTCAAACACCTCGGTGGAGTCAGCAAAGTCCTTACGGCCCTTTAACCATGCTAAAAGTAGTTGGAGTTGCTTTTCATCATATTTGATACCTCACTGAGCGAGAATTTTCATAAACACCTTAACTATAGATCTGTCCTCTGTTGACATAGAGGTCCCCGTCATCCCTGGCTGCTCACCTTATTCTTAAGTGGTTATTCGTCCATACTTCTTCAGCTCTTGATCTGCTGGCCCAGCCCTTGATCCTCTGGTTTTACGTTCAGCCAGGCGCCGCCGCCGCTGGTCGCTGTTTTCCCGCGATTCTGGCCTGCAACTTATTTCTTGTCCTGCCAACATGCATCTTTGTGAACAAAGTACCCCCGTCTTCTGTGACTGCCTTTTAGTTTTTAGAAGACATTTCTTAGCTTTCTGGAAAGTGGGAGTGTTTTAGGTGTTAGGCAGCACGTCTGTCCTGACCTTTGTGTCTGCCTAAAGCCCTAATATTAACATTTTATGACCTGAAAGTTTTATTTCAAAATACCGTGTAGCATCTCTTGAGGGTATCTTCCATTTGGAATTTTGTTCCTAGGCATAGGAACTTCTATAATAGAAGTCAATACTTTTAGATTTCCCAGTATTGAGAATTGTGCATCAATAATGTGTACCTGGCTTTTCCTTTTGAGGGGTCCCTTGTTGCTTTAAAGATACAGTTTACAGATTGTGCATAAAAGCTACTGGTGACCAGCCTGTGAAATCTGAGAGAGAATGTGGCTGACAGAACTTTGCAGCAATAGCGTAGCAATGTACCATGCTTAAGTGGTCTGGGTTGTTTTTTGCTGCTTGAGAATGCAGGATGCAGTGTAGAAATCTGTTTTGGATTCTTTGTCTTTTAAGTATTTGTTCTTTCTATTAAAATAAAAATAACCAGGTCTTAAATATGAAGGATGTTTAAAATGCATGAAGATAGTTCTGTGACAGATGTTTTGAAGGCTCTGGTTCCTGGGAACAATTCATTAGGGAACAATTCATAGGGAAGAATTCGTTACTCCCCTGTCCCTGCCTACAGCTTGATATTGCTGTAGTCCTTTAGACTCAGTTAAAGATCACTGATATTTGAGAGAGGCTATATAAATATAGCAGATGTACGGGGTAGGAACAAAACTGGAACATCTGTAGCACTTCTAGCTCCATTTATACAGAATAGACACTCTTTGTGAGGCACTGAACTGGAATAAGGTTTCTTTGAAATGATCAAGACACTTTCTTGGTCTTTTTTTGTGCCATAATACATAAACCTGGCATTGAATTACAGGGAAGGTGCAAAGCATCATTCTGTCTGGAAAAATATTCTGTATAGAAAGAGAAACTGCACCTTCCAGTTCGTCAGCTCTGTTCGCTTTGTATCTTCAGAGGTCCATAACTCCTGATTCTATTCATTAAGCTTTTATTGCTTTTTGTTTCCTTTAAACCTACAGAGTTCCAGTGGTATAGTTGTCAGGGAATGGGAAGAGTTTTCTTCTTTATTTTCAGTCTCAGGTGAAATTACTTAACATAGTTACAATTTCTGAACCTTTGTTTTCAATGTGCAGGGCATAAAGTAGTCGATTGAAAAGAAGAAAACACAGGGAACTAAGCTGACTTGATTTAGCAATCCTCGGAATACAAGAAACCCAGGATTTCAGAGTGCAGTTTATGCAATGAAGTTTTGTTTGGAATAATGTTTAAAGCTGTGTATTTGAGTATAGTATTTCTTCAGTGAGAGACAAACATACAGAATCTTTTCATGATTGTATCTGCCAAATTATCTTGCTTCAGCTTGCAGCACAAGGGAGTGACCCCATGACTGATAAATATTGAATATAACGTTTCCGTGCTATTGGACTAGAAATACTAAGTACTATACAAGAGTGTCCCGTAACAAAACCAACAACAGAGAAGAAGCTGGAGGCGGAGAAGACTGAGATATAGTCAATTTAGAAAAGTTGGGTTTCAGGTATGGGATAGGATGATGAGTTCATAAAACTCTTCTGAAAAGTGTCGAGGTGGCCTGAGAGAATTTTATGTTTCTTCTGGCCAGATGCTTTGCAGGAAAGGGACTAGCACCACATTAGAAATGAGCATATGAGGAAAAAAAACACAGAAGGAGAACCCATAGGCTGGGCAAAGTATCTTTCATGTTAAGGGCACTGATGTCCAAACCTGTATAGATATGTTTTATAGACAGTGTGATTATGGGGTTAAAACAACAACAAAAGCAAACAAAACGTTACCACATGGATTATGCTATTGCAGATTTACTATTAACTTGTTCTTCTGAAGGGAAGAAGTCTGGAAAGCCTTTTCAGTAAATTAAGTTAGGTTTGAAATTAGTCTAGGCTTGAACATTTAGGAGAGAAGAGAGAAAGAATGTATGCATATTGTTGCTATGGGTGACTTTAGTTTAGTTCTCATTGTTTAAGAACCTGTCTGAATACACTCCATTTACTACGCATTTATGTATTGATAGATTCCTCTGTACCAGTCTGCAGAGCATCGTGTTGGTTGCTTCTCAAACAAAATGCCAGCATCCCAATTGATTTGTAAATGGAAAATATCTGCCTGCGATAAATTAGCAAAATGCTGCTTCTAAAGGCCAATTGATATTTCATACAGTAGCTACCGCATAGTTGTTACATGCTTAAGTAGATCAGAGCAGATTGAATGACACAAGTAGTTCTCCCCAAAAAACTTTTTTTGGTCTTTCAGATGTCACTGTGAGAAATTTTTTGCAAAGTTCTTAGTTTCTGCCTGTGGATCAAGGTTATCTTGGTTTTCTCATCTCTGAGAGACACTGATGGTATGAATAAACTTTTTCAAAACTCAAGTGAACGCGAGTTTGGCTTCTGGGAAGGCGTCAAACACCCTTGCATCCATTCTTTACGCCCCATATTAGGCTCTGAATGCCTGGTATTGGAGCTAGCACACGTCATTCTCACCAAGTGTAAATGAGTCCTCCTGAACGTGGATAAGGCCATAAAACTATATTTTGCTTTTCTGCCTTTACAAAATCTCATTAATTAATATACTGTAAAAAGTTACGTAGCTCCTACTGTAAATCAGGTAATTGTGCTGCTTTTTTTTGTGGCTTGACAGGGTTACGTCAAACTGTACTCTGATTTTTTTCCCTTTCCTCTTCTCCTTTGCCATTTTAAATCCCTCACACCCTTTAATAAGAGTTGACAGCAATCACAAAGCTCATGAATAGTGGCACCGTTACGTAAACTTTCTAGATTATAGTAAGATGTTTGCCTTGGTTTCATTCTTACGCCCTTTCTTGTGTCTCATGCAGAATAGATGAGAACGATTTAGCCTCATTCTTGTGAGATGAGTAAGGTGGCTGAAGTATCTGCCTCTTCTTAGGATTTAAACCTCACTTTGTTGGCAAAGCAAACAGCATTAATTGCATGACTGTTACGTTACAGGCACATCCTATTTTTAATGTTGAAGTTGACCATATCCCACAGTGTTACCAAACAATGTGCAGGAAGCTTTATTGTGAGGGCAGATGCAGATGCTGAGATAGGATTGCTTTTATACATCTAAAGAGCTTAAAGACAAAAAGGAGTCAGAGGACTTTGCTCTGGGTAGATGCTGTGGAAGTCTGTTGGAAGACATAGAAAAGAGGCCAGCGCAAACCAGTAGGATAAAATGTGGCTGATAGGCAGTGGTTTGATCAGAACATGAGAAGTGTTGTTAATGGCACTCTAGGTATGTGCAAGTTATCTTGAATCAGTCAAAAACTATTTAGCATGAATTCATGAATGTCTCCCTTGAAAGAAAAGAGGAGATATGTGCAAGGAATTGTTAAACGATTTAGCTTACTACCACAGCTGGCAGACCTCAGGGAGGGCTGGGAGTAGGCTGGGGGCTGAATGGCTGTAGAGGCTGGATCCCAGCCTTGTTTCCAGACATTTCTGCTCTGGGTCACGTTGGGGATCCCCAGCAGAAGGGAACCTTCTACTGTGGCTTGAACTCAGTCTATTTTGCTGACAACTTTCAGCTGTGAGGCTACTGGCTCTGGGCAGGTACTTAATTCATTTGGCATTTTGGCTCTTTTATGAAAGCTGTGTCTTTTCAACCTAAAGACAGAACCTGGGATCAGGTTTTGCTTGGAAATGCTGCTGGGAAACAGCCTTTTGATAACTCACACATCTCTGATGTGATGGCTCTCCAGTAACACAATCAGTCTGTCACTTTCAGTGATATCTTAAATTGGAGGCTGAGGGTGGTGATGAGTTAATGGGGAAGGGAGCCTAAAATAATTACATCAGTTTGCTGCCCATTGTAAACATCTGGGTCTCTGCCAGCCCTGACATGGTGGTTTTAAGTATCCCCATTCATGGAACCACACCTGTTTATGCTTAAGGTCCAAGAAAAAGAGTATTTTAGCAATGAAGGAATTCACTCACTTGTGAAAGGAATGTGCCTGGAATTGTTCCTTCATGGCATAATCGAGCAGGTTTCAGAGATGTGTGCTTCCTTTTAAAAAGGAGTGCTCGCATTCTTGTGGTTCTTTCCTCAGGTGGAACCATATGTATGAAGGGTTTTTTTTAAGTTTGTGTGAAAGTTTAATAGATAGGCACTAGTTGTCTATTAATTCAGAACAGCAGACTGCTGCGGAAAGACAGCTGCTTTAGAACAGAGGTTAAAGAATATCCGCCTGATTTTGTTGAAGGAACTTGTACACATTGGACAGGGCTAGAAGAGTTCTTGTTCTAATGAAGTCCTTCTATGCTCCCCGAGAGGAAGAAGGGATGCTATCACTCATGATAGGCAAAAGCCTTCTGCTATTTGCTAGCTTTCTTTAATCTATAGTAAATTGGGAAGAGATAAAAATCTAAACTGTCATTTAAAGTAAGAGTGGAAGAGAAGCGCTCAGATCATGTACCTTACTTTGCAAAAAATAGGTTGTAAATAAGAACTCTTCTTACTTCCTTGCCCCTGCTTTCTTTTTTTGGTCTTTAATTTTTAAAATGTGGCTTTGCAGATCCAATTTGTGATGTTTCATCCCATGGAGATATCAGAGATATGATGTTGCTGCCTTTCTGCCTGTAGTTGACAGCTTTCCACTCCCTTGATCTTTTTTTTTCCTGTGTGCAGTAAAAAAAACACTTCTCTGAATATGCTTTTTTGTGTACTAGGAGGGGACAGAGGTTGGTACCACACATTTATCTGCATCATTGATGGCCAAGGCTTGGTTTGGCTTACGTTAGCTTCTTTACAAGAATTCTCTGACTTGAAGATGAGCTTATTGATGATTTTACAAGTAACTGGTATTAAACTAATGCTGTTGTAGTGAGAAAAGTCCCTTTCCTCCTACAGGTAAGACACAGAATTTAAACTACAAGGATTTTCCTGGTAAGCTCTGAAATGTTGAGCTTTCCAGAGACCAAATTTTGAATCTGATATAGAAAAGCAGAATAAGAATGATGAAGAAAGGTCTGTTGAATCTGAGTGACTTCACTTTCATAAAGGTAAGGTGTTGATGGAAACAGAATTTATTAAATTAATTTTGAATGTGAATGTTGACACTTTTCGTAACTCTACACGTAAGGTGTACCTGTGGAGCTCACTGCTGTAAGGTATTCAGGCTAAGTTCTCTTCAGAATTTAAGAATTAGCTGTTGATAGAGATGGAACAATGTATTAATTGCTATAGAAGATGGGATAAACACCCTGTAATTAAAAGGGGTACAGATTCTTAGGCTATAAGGCATAAACAGACTGTTTCAAACAATCTGTTACTCCCTGCTCCCCAGCAGGGTAGGCCTATCTGCTTGAGCACATGCTCTTCTCTTTTTCCCCCCATATTTTCTGTTTTTTTCCCACTTGCTAGTGGGAGAATTGGTAAGGTGGATTTGGGGCTGTAAAAAAGTGTCTAATATAGTTAGACAGCTATTAATGTCTTGTTTTCTGCCTGGATTGTAGACTGTTCCATGGGTTGACTTGATTTCCGTATGTACGCTGCCAAGCCCAAGAAGACTCTGACTTCCAGGGCTTCTCAGAAACAAACAATAAGTAGAAATTCTCGATTTTTGTTCTTAAAGGTGAAAATATCAATGTTGAATTGCATTCTAATGTAGTCTTTAGAGGACTTCTCTCAGATGTAGCATATTTCATGATGTTATTTGTAAAGTGAAAACAAAACCCTTGTGCTAGTGCAAATGTTTTGATTTAAAAGCTATATTTAGATAGGTAGCAGAATTTCTATTTTTTATAAAGTTATGGTTTTGTGTTGCTTTGGAAACTCTGGCATTCTTTCTGCTCAGTCTGAGAGCCCCTGAGGGACAACTGGTGTGATGGTGTGACATAATCACAATTCATAGCTTTGGGGTGCCATATTGCACTTTGGCCCTCATCTTCCATATCTCCTGTGCATTAACGTATCAAGGCATCATCTGCGTCTGATCACAGTGGGTTGAGGTCCCTGACAAGGTTTCCAGATAATTTCTTTGTACAATTTTTGGGACAGAATCTCATTCTGTCTCTGGTGTGAAATCCTAAATGAGAAGTCTCAGCAACTGTGATGGGTTTGCCCTTGGCTGGGGGCCAAACCACACACCCACTCATGCAATTCCCACCCCCTGCTGAGGATATGGGAGAGAATTAAAGGGGTAAAGGGAAAAAAAGGACTTGTGGGTTGAGATAAGAACAACTTAATAACTAAACTGCAATAATATTGAAAATAATACTATATACAAATGAGTGATACACAGCAACACTGCCCCCCCACCCGATGACCAAGATTCAGCCTGTTCCCAGCTAATGATCCCAGAGCAGGGAGAGTCCTGAAACCGCACTCACAGAATGGAGATAACAGTCTGAGTGTCCCAGACCGAGAGCTGACGGGGGTGTTGGGGAAGGCCTTGGGAGAGTGACCACCTGGGAGAGTGAGATGACCCAGAGCAAAAGAGATCCAGAACCAAAAAGGGCCGATCTTCCGGAGGGTCCTCACCTATATACTGGGCACGACGTGTATGTTATGGAATAGATTATTGGCCACTAAGGGTCTCAACCCCAAAACTAAGATCAAATCCTGGGCTAGTAACTGGGACTGTGCTCCCTCACAGCTTCTCCTGTTTGCAGACAGCCAGAGAAGCTGAAAGACTTTGGCAGCCGCATAAACATCACTTTTTATCAGCTTTCTTCTGAGCACAAATCCAAAACACAGCCTCTTGCTAGCTATTATGAAGGAAGTTAAGTCTGTCTCAGCTTAACCGAGGACAGAAAGTATTAGTTCAGGCTATTCAAAGAGGTTTTTGCCTCTTTTTTTTTTTTTTTTTTTTCCTTTTTGGCTTGGGGAGGCAAGGAGCGTTACTCATCAGAGACAACCACGAGCTGTTATGTGAGTGACATTGTGTCAGAGGAAACAGATTCATTAATTTCCTCTCCAGTAACAATTTCAAGAAAGAGAATTTCTCTGGGTGAAGTCAAGATGGATGAAGGTGAGTGATGGATTCAGGTGGCTAAACGCTCAATTCCTATGTCTGTAAGAACCGATCCTTTCCTTGGAGCTCTCCATCTCAGTGTCTTCACAGGGGTATTCCTTTACACAGTTCCTGCGTCTTGGAGTACTGTCGCACTCCTGTCTCTCTGACAGACCTCCTTTCCTTCAGCTGTACCACTGCTAGGTGAAGTCCCAGAACATGGAGCCCAGCCTCTAAGGACCTATCTGAGCATCTGTGTTTTCCTTCCAACTTTTGCTATATGCACATTTACCTGTCCCATGTCCTTCTACCTGGCCTCTGGAGGTGACTTTCTCCTGCAGGTGGAGCTGAGGGTCAGATGATACCTGTTGGGCACTCTTGGTCCTGCTACATGGCAAAGAGAGAGGGGCATGAGCTTGTCTCAGTTGTCTCTCACAGGACATTAGAAGAGGATAATTTACCAGTCAGATCGCACATACCAGCTGTGAACAAGTCTGTTTCTTAATAAATCCAGTCTCCCCCTCCATTGTATGTCCATTGAGCGCCCAAGGAAGTGATGGTTTTCTGAAGATATTAGAAATGTCTGCTGTTCATGCTAGAAGGGAAGGCAGATATGCATTTCACTCTTCTCTAAACACTTGGTAGTGATTCAACAAACAAATTGTTGATATATGCTCTAAATAGTGTGGGAAGCTATGCTTAGTGATTGGAGACTCCAAAACTGAAGTTACTGTAGTTCTGTGTGTTTCAAATGGAAGATTTTTCCTGTTGGAAAATGAAAGTGTGTCACAGGTAAAATACAGCTTGGGATATTTGGTTCTGAAAAACATAAGCAAGTTTCAACACTTGTCTACCATACAAAGTTGTCCTTGAAACCTACCTTGTTTCTGTCCAGTCCCACACTTGGCAGAATGCTTTGGATTTATAGCATGCAAGCTGGGTGCTTGGAAGGCCCCAGGATGTGGGATGCAACCCTCAGAGCTTGCAGGCTTTTGGTTATAAATCGTGCAGCTTTGGGAGCCCTGGGAACTCCAGGTATCTTGCTGGAGTGTGTTAGCTCTTTGTTGCGGAACCAGGAGCATGGAAGTCCTGAGAACTCCATATCTTTGTCTCTCATGTGATACTAAAACTCAGTTTGATTTTTTGGACATTCTTCTCCCTTTCAGCTTATTCCGAAATAAACTGTGTGCACTTTTTAATCTGAGTTTTCATCTGTATACAACTGTATGCCAGAGTCATAAGCTATCCTTTCCAACTCTTGTTCCTTATCTCTTTCTCATGGCCTTCCAGGATTTGGAGCAGCAACTGGAAAGATGAAGTCACCAAACTTATATTCAGCAGTCTTGTTCTTTGTCTACCTAGTGTACTCTGAGGATGGCTTGTATAATTTTCTTGGTCAATATAATTCAAAAGAAAAGAATGAATCTTGACCACTTGATAGCATATGCATTTGTGTGTCTCTCCTGCAGGGCTCAGTATTGTTCTAAAGTCACAGGGTTATTAAAACTCATGATTTCTAGAAATAATTAATTTGAGAATGGTGCAATGGTTAGTGTAGTAGCTGAGGCCATGTGAGGCACAGATTCAGTTTGCTTCTCTGCTAGCAATTTCCTATTCGTTCTCAGCAAATGTCTTGGTCCTTGAGTTCCCCATATTTAAAGTGTTGACAGTGGCACTATACTATGTAATAGAAATTGCAACATAAAACATAGAATAAGTTCTAAAATGGCTTGTATGTAGTGATGCCTGGAATTTTTGTCTTTCCTTTTTAAAAACTCCTGGAGTTTCATATCATGGAATCATGGAATACCATAACAAAAGCTTAAGATATTTTTGCTCAGTTTTCTGTGTTTGTTCCTGTTCTTGCCTATTGTAGTTCCTCTCCCTCTCACTGGATAAGCAAGATCATTTAAGTGGAATGTCTTGTAAAATGGATTTGGAACTTTTGCAAGGGGAAAGATAAGCATAATTTTTATATATTGCTGAAATACATTTTATATCCTGTGTTTTAACCCCAGCTGGCAATAAGCACTAGACAGCTGCTTGCCCACTCTGCCCTGGTGAGATGGGGGTGAGAATGAGAAGGTGAGAAAGGTTGTGGGTTGAGCTAAAGACAGTTTAATAGATAAAGTAAAAGCTGTGCATGCAAGCAAAGCAAAAGAAGGAATTTATTCACTACTTCCCATCAGCAGGCAGGCGTTCAACCATCTCCAGAAAAGCAGGGCTCCATTATGCGTAACAGTTAGTTGGGAAGACAAATGCCATAACTCCTAATGTTGTCCCCTTTCTTCTTCCCCCAGCTTTATATGTTGAGCATGATGTCGTATGGTATGCAATATCCCTTTGGTCAGCTGGGGTTAGCTGTCCCAGCTCTGTCCCCTCCCAGCTTNACGTTCCCAGGATTGAAGGTAGCCAATAGTGATTTTGTTATCAAGAATTTTGAATTATTGTATCCAATCAGTAGCTGCCAAATCTGAAAGAGCTCTGTATAAAAGCAAGTGCGCAACACACAATAAATGGCTTTCACTTTCATCATAATTGGCTCGTCTGGGTGGTGTCCAAGAACTTCGCGCGCTGATCGCAAGGACCCCCCCTGCGCCGAATATAACGAACTCCGCCGGTCGACTACAGTCCTTGGTTGGCAACAACTAAACATAATGTGTCTTATAAACCTTATTCTCAGAACAAATCCGAAACTTAGCCTCATACGAACTACTATGAAGAAAATTAACTCTATCCCAGCCAAAATCAGCAGTCTGTATGATGTATTTATAAGTACATGGTTATAAATATGTGTAGAAGCTTGGTCAGCTTTTGCTCTGTTTTGCAGCATGGTTCCACAAGCCGGTTGTACAAAAACAGCTAAAGAGGGCAGAAACATACAGAGGGGTTCAGGAGCACTTCAACTGGGCATAATTGGCACTGAAGTTCTTGTGAGAGAAAACTAAGGGCTGAGAAAAAAAATATCGAATAGTTTGACTTTCAGTAAAAGCTGAAGTTGTTGGGATCTCTATTTTGAGGGCTATGGTGGACTGTTCCCAGAAAGAACCAAGTAAATCGGTTTCAGTAGGAGAGCCAGCCTATGTTGTTTGGGCTTTATTACTAATACCTGGCCTCTGAAAGAGGCCGAAATTCTTACCCTTAGTACTTGGCTGAGCCATG
The DNA here is from genome assembly GCA_013400615.1 of Syrrhaptes paradoxus. Classification (NCBI taxonomy): domain Eukaryota; kingdom Metazoa; phylum Chordata; class Aves; order Pterocliformes; family Pteroclidae; genus Syrrhaptes; species Syrrhaptes paradoxus. The sequence continues at coordinate 14,258 of VZTO01002751.1, read as the reverse complement.
TAGGTGTGATGGAGTGATGTTCATTGCCTTGTCCCAGACATTTATGTGTGGATCTGAAATGATTTTCTTGATGTGGAGACATCTCTCAGCAACAAAATTCTGTGATTCAGGAATCAAAGACTAATGAAGTACAGAATGAGCTTTTGGATGTTTTTCATTACCTAATTACTTCACAGATGTGCGATCTGTAGTGAAGCAAAATGTATTTGTTCCCGTGCTGAGGTTACACTGTCAAGTGGGACCACTGTGAAGTGTTTTCAATGGCCTTGCAGCAGCACCTACCACTGAAGTCTCTAACAGAGGTTAAGTTCAATGGCTAGTCAGAACACAGATGGATGAACTGGTTACAGCTTTTTCACTGCTTATTTTTACTGTAAGTAAGCAGTTCTGTGTGATTTGTTAACTGAACGACATAAATACTGAGTTCCAGTGGCACCTCATCTGTAGAGCTGCTCCATGGCTGCAGATTCAAGCAGTGGAAGGTTATTGAAGCTTGTCAAGTCTTCCTGGTGGCAACAGCATGGTCAAGAGGGTCATATGTTTCCTTCCTACACAGCGGGAGGGGGCGCTGATCTGGAACCCTAGCGCTCGTTGCTCAGTCTTGAATATTGGCTGTACATGTGTCTTTGTTTTTTTGTTTGGAAGTATAAACTGTGATGTCACGGAGAACTCTTAATAGAAGATGCATTGCAGGTAACAGTAAAGTAAATTAATCTTTGTAATGTTTGAAGGCAAAAATAGAAAACTGGAAAACTTCAATAAGGTCTAATAATGAAAACTGGAAAAAAATAAACTTGGAGGGAGAATTGTGTTGTCTTTTTTTTTTTTTTTAACCACCAATAGAAATGTTTCTACTGTTTGTAAAATCTGACTGGATTTGTGGAGATTTTTTTATTTATTACAGTGTATTATTGCAGATCTTTAACCTTGAGGAGGGCAGATTAATTGTTATGTAACTGTACATCGGAAGCTAAGGCAAGTGTTTATATAGCAGTAGTTTTCAGAAGTGCATGGCAATTTTTTTTTCTGAAGCTAGTCTACATCAGTGTGAATTTTATGGCAAAACAGTGAGTGCAAAAGGAAAAAAATGTTTTAACATACTTGTGCCTTCTCTTAATTTTTGGCTGAGAGCTCAGTTTTGTGTGGCAAGTAAAAACCACTGAAAGTATCTAGCTGCAGCATAGGATTTCAAAGGTACAACTTTACACTGCCAGGAAGTGAATTTTCAAACAGAAGCGTTTTTTCAAGCTTCTAAAACCATACTCAGATATTTACCCTGTGTTTGAATGAGACTTGTCCTGCAGGGTCTGGTGTCTTGAGACAGGTACCTAGCCATGGCCTACAAGTCTCTTCCATGTTTATTTCTGAGAAAGTTGGTTCTTGATGACGGCTCACATTGAAGTTTGTATGTGCACCATGGACGTGTACAGAAATGCCCACTCTGCTTCACTCACTGCTATCTTTTTTTACTTGGGTGTCTTGTGTGTAGCTTTTTCTGCTATCATACGCACTGCAGAGTGGTCATCCTGCAGTGGCCTTTCTGATGGGTGCATTTGATGCAGGTAGTTCTGAAATGACTTTTGAAAACCGAAGTGAATAAAGACTGTTGATGTGTGCTTGAGCCTGCCTGTTGTTAAAATGTTATTCTAGAGCAGAAGAGGTGAAAGATATTACACGTACAAATACTGGGTATTTCATGACATGAAGTACTTTATGGTGGAGGGATATTTTCTCAGGAAAAGCCTCTAAAGAAATGAACAGCACTGCTTTAGGGTGGTAATTCTGATGTTGTCACTTAAAATTACAGAATTTTAAGGTACTTCTGGGCTTAGATATCTAAGACTAAATAAGTATTATCTTTTCTCAAAGCTACTTGATAAAATAATTAACAGTGCATTATAATGTGCATGTGAAAGGGTTAGTTGAAAACTGTATAATTTTTGCTTTTCCTGGTAGCTGTACTTCTTTCACAGTGGCCTCCTAATATGGTTTCTTTCTTTGCAAAAAAAAGAAGAAAATAACCTGCGTTTTAAGGTCTGCCGTATGGATGCTTTTACACTTATGACAAAATGACGAATTTGAAAGCACCAGGTGTGACCTGAAGTATTTATCTTCCTCCCCTCCAGGCACTTGCACACATACGCACAGACACACATGTGTGGTTGTGCCCTCTCTCTTTCAGTCGTAGCAGGCATGTTGTGGTACTATCTGGAAAGGAAATGTGGCATTTGGGTCAGTGTTTCTAGAACACAGACTACCTGCAATGTAAGATTGTCATACACAAGAACAATCTCTCGACATGCTAGTTAAATAGAGTGTAGTTATCTGCAGGTACAGATATCCTTCCATTTCAAGAGTCTTAAGAATTTATTGATGAACCAGTAAGAGACAGGAGCTCTGCTTTTCTGATTATGGTTAATTATATCACAGATGATGGCATCACATTATGTGCATGTGTGAGACGTGCCTATTCATTGTATGCTGGGTGCTAGTGTGTTCCAGTTCTTTGTCCCATGGCATTTGTTTAAGCCAGAAAAAAAAGTTAATTTAATAAGCAAGGAGAGTTTAGCACCTGTCTATCTAACCCAGTGTTTTATTGCACTAAAGGAGTATCACTGGCTCACAGTTCTAGCTCATAAACAGCTAAACAGTGCTTGACATTTAAAGAGATTTTTCTGTTGTGCACTTGTATAGTCAAGAGTAATTCTAATCCTATTAAAGATATTATGTCATGGAGGCGTGCCCTGGGAGAGAAGGCTTCTGCTAACTGGCCCAATGGAAAGCAGAAGGGAGGGGCGAGCAGGAGGGTGGATTTGTTACTGGATACTTAGGTCAGGGATTTCTGTGGGAAGTGCCCAGGGGCTGCAGTTGCTATTGATTTCACGGCTAAAGCAGTGAAACTCGGAGTGTGCTCCTATACATGGTTACTGAATGAGATACTGCAAATGGGTGGAAAGGAAAAAGCGTATGAGAGACAGACAGAGAGATACAGAGAGGGAAGCTGAGAGCAAGGAAAGTGCTCTGGCTCAAGGAGAGTCTCCCACGTATACTGCAGAAGCTTTTTTGAAATGGATACAAGGACCATCCTCTGCCTGTAGATTAGATGACTGTAGACTAGGAGCAGACAGAAAGAGCTTATGGCTCTTTTGAATAAAAATTGAAGTTCTGCATAACTGATTCATCAAGATAAATCATCATGCTCTTGCATGGCATATTAATATATAAATCCATGCTACAGATAGACACAGTACAGCCTGCATTGCTATAAAAAAGAAAACCAGCAACAATGCAGTGAATAAATTCTGCAGTGATTATCTGATTTATGTACGAAGAAAAAGAGAAGCAAAACACAACAGCTCTTATCGTGGCGTTTGCAAGGCATTTGGTACGGAGAGATGCTATACATTAAATCTGACAACTGCAAAAAGAGAGATCATGGAGAAGTCAAGTAGTGAGGATTCTTCAATTCACCGGAGTCCATCTTTGGATAGCAAAGACTCAGATTTTGCTAAACCTTCTACCTCAGGGAGGCAATTTGGTCGAGGTTTTACTGCTGGAGCTTTCTATGGTACAACTGGATCACGCACACAGAGCCACGCTGGGGTCGGAACTGGGACCGGCGTTGGGACTGGCATAAAAAGTGACAAATACAGTGCACCCAAAGGCAGCAAATATGTGGTCTTTTACCTGGATCTATCCTTTGTTTTCCTTTTAGAATTTAAGAAGTGCAACATGGCAAGAGGCTGTCTGTGTTGTTTGAAATACATGATGTTCCTTTTCAATTTAATATTTTGGGTGAGTACTGCCTTTTCAGTTGCCTTCATTTGTTCGCATATCCTGTATTGCTGCATTACATGTATAGTGCATCTTTGAAGCAGTACAGTAAGTTCCCGCCTCCCCTTCCTCTCTCTCATACCTGCTTGGAATATTTTCAGTGTTAAACTTGTGTCTGTTGGGAAAATGTATTTCTATACATGCTTTCTATATCATTATTACCACCTGGTTACTGTAGTTTGGCTACTAATTCCTCAAACTTGCTGTTCTAATATGTGCTTTGAACTGGGTTATCTAAGAAAGGGCAGAATTGTTGCCCTTTAAGGAAGAAGAGCAGAATTGTTGTAACACTAAAATCCTGCAGTGGCAGGATTTTTGCATTCTGTTGTAATACCTCGTGTTGCATTAGGCTGCAGGTTAATTTAAATTTGAAGTATGTTCTTGTTGTCACCATAAATCTCATTTGCTTTTTGTTGCACTTCATTTAACAAACTCCTTTTTCATTTGAAGGAAATTCTGTCCTATTTCTGCAGTTAAAAACAATAAATCACCTCTTAAGGTATCAGCATAAATGTGAAATGACTGGAATGGTAAATTAATCTAGATTCAGTTACAGCTGCAGTTGTCCACATTGGCGTGTGAGGTTGGAGACTTACACTTGCTTCTGAGGGATCAAAATTGATTTTCCTCCATCAGCCAAGAGGCATGAGGAGTTGTAACAATGCCTTATCAAGCAAGTTAAAAGCATAATGGCTACTTTGGGAAAAGTATTGTCACGTACAAGTGAGGGAGGAAAAGTTAAGTCATCTGGCAGCTGGTCATTGCTGAGTGAACAGTATTGCTGAGGAAATCACAGGCTAACTGAAATACTGTGTATGCATGAATGTGGCCCAATATGAAATGGTTTGCTTAGTTTGAATTCAAAGGTCACTGCTTCCCTGATGATTGCAAAGCTTGGGCACATGAACAAAATAATTCATGGTTGTGATCCAGAAATACACGGTATGCCTCATAAATAAATGAAAACAACATCCTTGGATTTACTTTGGAAAAAGGGGCATTAACAGTCTAGTTCAGATAGCTACCTCTGATGTAGAGATACCATTGTACACATTAGGAGTCTTACTAGCAGCTTCTCTGTCTATCTTGACCCACTTACTGAAATAACCTTTAAGAGCAAGAGTTAATGGGAGATTTGGTACAGTACTGAACCACTCACACAGCAGCAGGCTTTTATCAGTAACAGACTGAAATGCTACCATCACTGAACTTGTGGGAGCCTTACTTAAGTAAGGCAGAACTGGTCACTGAAGAATATCTGATCAAAGTTCACTTGTGATTTTTTTCTTCTTTTTATTTTTCTTTTCTGTACACAAACCCTATCAGAAAGTTGCTGTAACTATTTCTGAAATAAATCACTTTGAACACACCAGATTTATATCAAACGGTGTATTTGATCCAATGCTACATTACTTTGACACCTTGAAAGTATTTTTTTTTTTGTATGCTATATGTTGTGATTACTTTTGGAATAGCTTTTTTTAAAATCATTATTCATGTCCTCTGTGATCAGTCATTAGGTATCTCTTACCCCTCACCTCCTTAGATGCAATATCTTCCCAAGGAGCAATTTTTTTTACTCCGTATCAGATCTTCACCGTCCATTTTTCCGTTCCTTGAACTTAGAGAAATATTTCAGACCTCATCTCCATGCTCATACTTGTCTGCTCAGCTCCTACTGGACTTTTATACCAACACATTGCTTCTTAGGTTAAAACTAGCCTTCCATCTGGAACCGTTCTCTAGAACTCTGTGCTTGTTTGACTCTTACCTCTTAATCCCCTTTACATCCTCCCCACCATGTCTTTTTTGTGAGGTTTATACCACTTTTTTTTTGTTACTAAACTTTGTCACCACTTCTTTTTGTTACTAAACTTTGTCACCACTTCTCTGTCTAATATTCTAAAAATGTTTTTTGTATGAACCAGGCTATATAGAACGAAAATGATACTGTGGAATGGTGAATCTGAGAGATTATAGAAAATCACTAAATGCAAGATGTCAGGTATCTTTCAAAGTAGTTTACAGTAGAAATCTGATCCACCTGCCTGGTTTAAATTGTTCAGAAAAGTCCCCCTTTCTTCATTTTAGCTGGCTTGTACTCAATTTTGCAAGCCAGTCTTGATGTTCCCATGCATGCCTCCAGAGGACTGCAGTCTTGCTAGATTTTTTTTTTTAACCAGGCTATTCTATTGTCTTGAGCCATTCAAATGAATGAGGTTATCGCCTCTTTTTACTCATGGAAATGCAAGCTAGAATGAAGCATACTACAGGCAGGTGTTCTGTAGTTTGCCACCTCTGGCTTCGTACCACCCATCCACGTTAGTTCTTCTGTGGCTTTCTGACAGGTTTTGGATGTTTGGCTCTGTATGTGCTCCTTGCTGACGCTGTGCACTTGCAGTATCTTTCACTCCTGCCCTGAACTCTTCTGCTAGCCCAGCCCTGGGCTCCACGCACAGCTCTGCCAGTACTCTCCACTCCTACCTTGTCCTGAAGCACTCCATGCTATTTCAGTCCTGTCTTTCTTCTTACCCCGTTTTTTCCATTCCCAGGTTTGCCTGTTCTCATTTCTTCCTTCTGAACTTCTGTTAAGAAGCCCAAGTCCAAAAACATGAAGTTGTGGCCTGCTCTTGAGCAGTGACTGTCATCTTTTTTAATGTGAGGTGCTTCATTTTTAAAAAGAGAAGACTCATTTTTAAGCATTAAATGTTCTGAACCTGTAATTTAAAGCAGAATGAGACTCCTGGTCTTCAGAGGTGAGGAGACTACTTCCACACTGTTATCTTCTGACAAAGGCAAGAAGTGTTTTGTTTTGTTTTTTGTTTTTATATAGCAACTGATTTAGGCAACTGGAAACAGAGATGGAAAACCTGTGTTTCAGGGTGTCTTTAAAGAGGTGCCAGTCTAGCAGCTGTACAGCTGCAATAGGCAATCCGTCTGACCTGTTTGCTTTCCACAAAGCTGCATTTGTTCGAGCCTGTGGTAGCAGAAAGCCTATCTCATGGGAAGTGTTGTTCTACTGTAATAAAATGGTGTTTCTGAGATGCTTCCTCTGACAAGTGAAGACTGGTTGTATCCTTTGGCATCCCAGAATGCTTGGCATTATTGTCTTGAACGATTCTGAGTGTTGCCCCAAAGAAGGATGTTCTTCTATAGAAAAAGAGGAATCTTTTTTTCTGTTGTTTGCTTCTTGACGTGGAGAAGGCTGGGTCCTACTCTGTCCCTCATGTGGCAGTGAGGTGTGTTGCTGCTTCAGCCTGGCAGACAGCTCATATATATCTGAAGACCAATTAAATATGTATATTATATATTATACACATTATTTTTATATAGAGTATATTTTATATATTTTTATATATATTCACACATATATACATGCACACGTGTATCTGTTTGAAGGTGATGGAAAAGTGCAGTGGTTAGTGGATTCTCTCTGTTGTTATGTAGCAAACACAATGTTGCTGTGATAACTAAGATAAAAAGGTGGTGCATTTTTTCTGCCCAGCAAGAATTCAGTGTTTGTGACTTACATTCATAACAACAAAATATAGTTTTTGAAAATCAGTAGCATGTGTATTAATGCAGAAGGATTGCATACGTGTTCTGCAAAGCAAGTTGATCTAAGTGGGACTCAGCAGTAACTTGTATACAGAAGGTGTTTCTCCACCATATCGCTAAGAGCTTCAGGTATTTCTCTGTGGCCCTCTGATTCTTAGCAGTTCTTCTTGGCCATCTGGCATTGTTTTCTTTTAGAGATTAGGAAAGTCTGAGCTGAGGGTTAAGGAAGCTTATAGTATTTAATTGTGTGGCTAGGATGATGCTTTACACTAAATTCATCCTAAGTGCATAATATGTTTTGCAAAGGGACTGGGCAACTATAAATGTCAGTTGATTTCGTTTGCCTTCAAGAATATTTATATGCAAACATATGAAGATTGCGAAGTAGCCAATCTAGCTCTGCAGAACAAATCAAGTATTGGTTTTTTTCTTCTACAGATAGCAGCTCAATTGTCAAGAAAGGTAATCACTGAATATAAGCATTAGGGTGTATGTCTTTCTAGGGTAGATTTCACTTAATTGTTTTATCAGAGAAAAGAATTGCTGAAATTATTTTCTCAATGTATCAGGAATTCTTACGGGCTATAAAATATAAATTCTATAAAACAGAATTTTTAAAAAGAAATTTCACTTGTGAAATGAGAATTTCATAGGGTCCTAAAAGGAAAATGTTGAAGTGACAGGAATAAGTTATCAAAACTTCACTAGAGGATTTTGCAAGTAGACAGTGGTCATAGTTAAATTTTGTACTGTTCTATTAATTTAACTAAGGTTAATGACTCCACATACAGTGAAGCATTCATGTAGACATCTTGTTAGATTTTAACATTGCTTAGTTTCAGTATAAAATGCATTTTATTAGGGGGAACGTACAGCTAGATTATTAAATCTCTGATCTTCTGTGTTTCAGGAAGAGCTAATAAAAAGCTAAGTATAGCCAAGAAGAACCTTAATATGGTTTATTTGTTAATTTTTTTATATTTAAACTACTACAAAAAATTCTGCTAGGAATAATACCTATTTATTAATAATATAATTATAAACAGTTGTCATTTATGTAAGTTAAATGCAGTTATTTATGTATTTAGATATTTGATATTCAGTTTCAAAGTAAATTTTATAATCGGTTGAAAGCATTTTCCTTTTGCTAAAATGTAAGACTAGAAGAGAAAAGTTGGGCTGGAAGGTTGCTGGTCCAGAAGTAGAAGGAAAACATCAAAAGGCAAATTTTTCAATGATACTCTGTTGTTAAGTTAATGGATAAAGACTATTGCTCCTGAAGAGTATTTTTCTGCATTAATTATTTTCTGATTTAGTCTTATTGTGGGAGTATTTAATATTTTTTCTTGTAGATTAAAAACAATGTTGTGTGTTTATTAGTGAGCATAAAGACTGTAGCGCAGCAACCATGCAGGTCACCTTTATACTAAAGTTAATCTCTGATGTTTAAGAGGGGTGGACAGTTTGTCCCTGAAAAGAGAGCAAAATTGCTAACAACAGGCAGCTTAGAACAGGAAAGACATTCAAATTCTCTCTTTTTTTTTGTTTACCTCCACCTGGCTGCATTATCTGATATTCCCCATTTTCTGACACAGGGAATAATGACAGGGAGAGACAGTGAGTGACCCTGGGATGCTTGTCTCTTGACGTAATAGCGATACTTACTTCTGTTGTATTTTGTCTCCAATGACATAAGTCAGCAGGGTGGTGGCAATTGCAGTACAATCCCATGAAAGTAAGACTTCTCAAAAAACCCCAACCAACCAAACCCCCAAAACAAAACATCCACCAACCAAACAAACAAACCAAGCAAGACAGTGAAATCTGGAAAAAGCGAATATTTTCAGTCACATTAGGAAGAATAATTCAGTTTTAAATAGACATTTGATAAGCTGTGAAAAGATTTCAACTTTTAGTTTTAATTTTCTCTCCATGTAGTATTGCACTGTTGGTGTGCCTATGCGAACACGCACCTAAGAATGGGAGAAGAGTTAGATAAATGTTTTAGCATGTCAATGTTTCGGCTGGGAGGAGAAGGAAAGGTAATAGTTCAAACAGTGTGGTGTCCTAATGAGTATGATGTAAGTAAAGTCCCATTTAAAAATCTGTATGATGACATTACAGAATAATTAAAACACTATTTGAGGCCGGAGGCTACTTTTAATTTAAATGGTGGTGTTTGCTTCAGAGCTGAGTTAGTTAATCCAGGTGGCTGGGGCCCAATAACTCCTTCTAGGGTCTGAGCTGTTTTAACTTGGTAGGAAAGACATCCGATACAGCATTTTTCACTGTGTTCCTCTCACTGAGTGCTCTTTGCTGACACAATATTCTATTTAGGTTGTTTTATTTTTTGTGTATGGGTTTTTTAAAATTATTTTTGTTTTCCTTCAGTGTGGAAGTGTTTTTACTGTAGCTGTAGGTAGGTGTGAGTGCCATTTGTAGCTGTTATTGTTGATAAACGATGAGTTGATTCATGACTCACAAAGCAGATTTGTTGTATACATCAGTTACGATGTAGCCTGGTGGACATAGAATCACAGAATGGTTTGGGTTGGAAGGGACCTTAAAGATCATAAAGTTCCAACCCCCTGCCATGGGCAGGGACACCCTCCACTAGCCCAGGTTGCTCAAAGCCTCATCCAGCCTGGCCTTGAACACCTCCAGGGATGGGGCATCCACAACCTCTCTGGGCAACCTGTTCCAGTGTCTCACCACCCTCATAGTGAAAAATTTCTTCCTAATGTCTAGTCTAAATTTACCCTCTTTTAGCTTATATCCATTACCCCTTGTTCTCTCACTGCACTCCCTGCTAAAGAGTGCCTTTAATAATTTGTATATGAGGAGGTTTATAGTCATTAACAGTGAGAAGCAGAATAAGAAAACAAAGAATAACAAAACAAATTACTCCCCTCCATCCCTCCTCTCCTGCCCTGTTCTCCCATAGTTAAACCTTTCTTTAAATATATGACTCAGGTTCTGTTCCTCATACCCTCTGGCTGTGTGACCTTAAGCAAATTTCTTCAACCTTCTATGTCTCAGTTCCTCTAACTTTTAAAAGTAATTATTATATCAACTTTTATAAAGTGATGGTTATAATCATGGGGTATAATTATTGTTAACTTTGAATAAGCTTAATCACTGTAGTGTTTCTTATTTACCTCTGGACTCCTAGACCCATACAGAACATTTCAGTAAGCTACTTGATTGGGCCTCTGTTAGCATGCTCCCTTTTTGTCTGGTCCTTCTACCTTCCAGGTAGGTAAGTCTGCAAGAGGATGGTCCAAAGGGGTGTAATTTTCCTCATATGAGTAGAAGATGAACTTGTAACTCTTTTCCTCATATGAGTAGAAGATGAACTTGTAACTCTATTATCTGGCTGTCCTGGGAGGCATCTAATTTCCTTATCTAGATGCATCTGACACAGAACAAGACCTGAGTGGAAAAGATGCAGTCCAATTTGTGGAAAGTAAAGTTCAGTTAATTGGTGTTTTGCTGTACATGAAGTTAAGATGTTCCTAATGGGCAGCCAAGTCATCAGAGATAATACACTATACTATACTGAGTAGCTCCTCTGTTTTTATCCCATGTAACTTGTAAAGTTACCCAACCTTTCAGCAACTCATGGAAACTTTGAATCAAAGGAGGAATTCTGCTGGATGTCTTGGCCTTTGCTTTAAATATCTTTCAGAAATAAATAAAACAAAATAAGGAACCTAGTATGGCTGAAGATGTGTTATTGAACAGCCAATGTTGGCTGAACTTCTTGGGGTGGTCACATAATACTTCATCATTTTAATATCACTTGACAGAACTGACAACAAGCACTGAACTCAAAATAAATTTCACAACTTATTGAAGCAAATTAGCTTTAAATCAACTCAGATCTCCATTCAGCTCAGTTCCTTGCTACTTAGGAGCAACTTAAATTGATTTATTCAGCAGAGATAATTGAACTTCCAGATGTTTGGAAGTTTGACTGGGATCATCATTCTTCTTTCTTCCTGCTTTTCTTGCACTGGGACAGAGTTTACATGGCTGTCCAAACCTTTTTCATTTAACTACTCCATCCAGTAGAGCAGAGATTGTAAATATTCTTGGGACCTGCTGACAGTTTAAATTTTAAAAGTCATCTACAGCTCATCTTCAATAATGTCGCTTAAAACTTGGCACCGTGGCCAATAGCATGATCAGGTAATGCAGGTAGGGCTAGGTTTTCCACTGGGTTACAAAACCTCCAGGCAATGTTTGTGGTTCTCCTTAATCAAGGCATAGCCAAATCCCTACAATCTTAGTAACCAATCTGAACTCATTTTTAAGTGTTTAGTATCACAGTTGACATGGTGGCTCTATTGTCTCTTCTCTCTCCCAGAGCCTCTGTGCTATCTGGAAACACAGAGCTCTTGGTTACCCCTTGCATCCCCTAGGAAGGATGCAAGCTGAAGCACAGAATATTTCTTTACCTCCTTGTGTTTTCTATGTTCTTGTTGTTAAGTGCAGTAAATGAGAGTTAACTACTTGGAACTCATTACAAGCTGCATTTGGCACTCGGGTCTTTTTTGCCTGTCCTCTCAGTCTCCTGAATGGAAACCCTTTGTGCTGTCTCTAATCAATGCACCAGGGGTACATAATTTTGAAAATAGTTTGAACTTGTGTCTGTATGTCTTTCTTCCCACGTAACACTAGCAAGTGATGAGGCATCAGGAAACTTATATCTTTTTTATTTCTTTTCTAGATTCCCATACTTACGTTTTATGTGCATTCCGGTACAATTTGTACTGTTGTAGGTATAAATTGTAGGTCTGCAGTAGGAAATTATCACATTACTGTGATTCTGTGATTCTTAAAAGTGTGACACGTATTGAGAATTGGTGCAAGGAATTAAAACCAGCAGAAACTGGTATGGTAATCATTTCTTAAAGAATTATTAAGGAGTTGTGACTGATAAATATTTTTTTTTTACTAAAATAAGTGGGTTTTAATGATTTTTAATTTTTTTTGGTGAAGAAGGCTGAAGCAAGACAACAATGAGCTATGGATAAAGATAATATTATGAACAGATGACAATAAGCTGTAGGGGTTCATCAGCTTAACGAATTACTACTCATTAACAGCATTAGTTGCTTGGGTGCACATTTCTACCATGCTGCACACGTGATACAAATACGTGGTTAACTTAAACCAAGCAGTTTACTCTGCAAATAATGTGTGTAATGGCTAACAGTGGAAGCAGTTAACATAGAGGAATTCTGTCATATATGATCATCTCTGTATACCACAATGTACAATCACCGAGTCTGAAATGATGCAAAAATGAAACAGAGGGAAAAGAATTGGCACTGTACTGTTCAATCAAATTTTCTCACTTAATTTGCTGTCTCAGAGAACTGAAATTTACTAAGGGCTAAGTTAGAAGGGCTACTTCTGAATGAGAGGTTTGTCCTTTTAAGCTTGTTGTTTGATGTATTAAGCACACTTTTCTTTAAATGATGCTGCTGAATACTGAAATTTCGTTAGTAGTTGTGTCACTGTTGGGTTGTATAGGTTCTTCACAAGACTCATTTCTTCTTCCGTATTGTCTTGGAGAGCTTCCAACCAGTTATGATCTTAAGCAGGTAAGAGAGCTGTCTGTCAATGGATTGTAATTCAGAAATTTAAACATCTCATTTTGTCTCATTTCATAGTAGTTTTAAACTAAATTGGTGATTAAGAATCTTATTGTCCTGTACTTATGTGCCCTCTCCCCTCCCTGCCTTTTTTGGCTTCATCTAGCTATTGTTGTGTCCCAAAGAGTGCCTTTTCTTCTGCAGTGTCCTCTGGATGCAGACACAGTTAAATTAGAAAAAAACCCCTAAACTTCAAGTTCTCAATTGCTCTGTCTTTAGAGTTTTGATTGCCCTGTCATCTTTATTTTCATTGCTTTAAGGAAATAACTTTATATCTGTTGCCATAATCCCAGAGTGCCATAGGACCACTTAATATATTTATCCTCTTGACACCTTGTAAGTATGGGCTATGCTTTTATCCTCCTGATACAGATTAAAAACTGAGCCGCCAAAACAGAGATAATGTCTGCAGCAGAGCGCAGGGTAAAGGGCTGAGAGCTGTTGGAGACCAGAACTAGCAAGTTCAGCACAGGCAGGCTTGTGTTGAGCTCTGCTCAGCTGTGTGTGCCTGGCATCGTCCATGAACTGAGAAATCCTGCCAATCATCTGTCTCAAGCTTGGGTGTCTTTGCGGCGGTCTTCCCTGCACTTTCATTTCCAGATTAGAGTGGGCAATGACAGCTTAAATCTGTCCATGGTGTAGATGTGTCCCACTAAGAGACTTGTACAAAGTTAAACTGAAATTGAATCTGGATCTCTGAAGTCCTCGTTAAGTGTCTTAAGCAACAGGCCATCTGTTCTGCGCCATGCCTTGTGAGAGGCAAGCCACCTCTGAATTCCACATGCTTGTGCAGCATGGTCCACAGGCACAAAACTCCTTTCCGATTTAGGACGTATAGGCTATCCTTTTATTTGGTTGTGTACTCCAGAAGTATAGTATGTCACTGACTTCCAGAAGTACCTAGAAGAGTGGAAGTTTTCTCATGGCATGTAACATAAATCCTAAACCTCCCCACCACCTGCAAAGTGTCACTAAGAAAGCTGAAGTTCTCTTTTTGAGATTGTCATTCAATAGAGGACAGCGAAGGTGAAGATGTGGGATGTCTCTCTTAATGGTGTCATTGTAATATTTTTTTTAATGACTCCAAACCAGCTAATAAAACAATTCAATAAATTATAAATAAGAAAATAAGCATTGTATTTCACACTTACAGAAGATATAGATAAGAAGATTAAAAAGCCTCCTGTTACATATCTGACAGTA
>VZTO01002750.1:0-29041 GCA_013400615.1 Syrrhaptes paradoxus | reverse complement strand
CGGCTCAGCCCCGGCGGGCCCAGCGTCCCCGCAGCCATGTTGCCTGCGAGGGGAAGTGGCGGCGCGGAGCCCCGCTAAGATGGTGGAGAGGAGCCCTCGGGGGGTGTAGGGGTCACCCCCCACCCCCCCGACCCCGGGCTGGGGGGCGGCCTGCGGCCCATGGAGCAGCGATAGGGTGAGCCCGCCGCGGGAGGCCCGGGGCCCAGCAGGCCCGGCCGGGGAGCGGGGGGAAGGCGGCGGAGGAGCCGGGTGGGGATCGGGGGGTGCAGGGCTGGGGGGCTCGGTGCCGGTGGGACGGGAGCGTCGCCCCGGGCTGCTGACACCGCGGGGAGCCTGGATGCGGAGGAACGGGCGCTGCCGCTTGCCTCGGGAGCGGTTCTGCTTGGAAGTTACCTTCCCGGGCGGAAAAACCCAAATCAAGATGCTCCGGGAGCTGCCCGTCGGGAACGTGCTTCCAAACTGTCGGTGTTGTTGTGGTTCGTGGTGGCACTTGTCCTGCTGCGGTGTGACAGTTAGCTGGTGCTGACACTGCTCCTGTAATAAACGGAGATGCGACAAGTGTTTCTGCATTATTGCATCTTTTCCACACCGTGCTGTTTGCTTTCTAATCTCCTGCACACCTGATGGTTGTCTGCAGCACTGATAACTTGGGGAACACGTACAGTAAAAGTGTCAGAGAGGTGTGTCGTGAGCTGCCTGGGACCGTGTTGCCTCGTGTTATCTTTCACACCATGATTTTAACCTTAAACACGTTTTCCAGGGCAAAACACTGCCAGAGGTTCTGCAGTTTAACTCTTGGAGGCAGCTGCTCTGCCAAGTGCAATATGAACAGCAAGGAGGTATTTTCAAGGAGGGATTAATAACTCAAGGATCAGAGGGGTAATGTTTCACACTGATTAAACAGATGGACCTTAAAAGATGATCCTTAGTTCTTAGGCTGGTCAGTTCTGACACACCCTCACTGAGTTACAAAGAGCTGAAATAAACCTACAACTATCCAGGACTTAAATTTGACAGCAGCAGAGTTTAACATGTGCAAATTGTGAACTTTTAGAGAAGATACAAGTGAGATTGAAAGAGCCACTGAAATACGAACACAGTGCTGAGAACTTGGACTCGTTTCTGCTCAGGTGTCTGTTCATTTAACGCTCTCCAAGAGCTCCAGGTTGTGGCACTGCCAGCGTAGGTGGCCCTGCTCCAAGCGGGGCAGGGTGGAGGGTTCCTGCCAGGTGGGTCAGGTGCCAAGCACCGCCCTGCGTTACGCCTATTGCCAGGAGACTGCACAGGAAACATGCTGATAAAAAGGGTTAAAATTCATATCCCAAGCGCCTGCCTCTTCACAAGTGTACTGTGGACTTGGTGCGGCACGTTGAGCAAATATTTAGGGACTCTGTTAGCACAGCAAAAGCACCTAGATGTTCAGCAATACGCAGACTCGTAAGTGAAACTAGTCCTGCTGAAGATGTGGTTAAAATAAGGGCTTTTTGTGTTTTTCGCTGCTGCAAAAAATAGGTGATTATTCGCTTCAGTTTGACTCATAAGTTCTAAAGAACTTGGCTCACCACTGAGCAGACAGATAGCTGCAGCCTAGCTGCGGATTTCTGTGACAGGAGCAGTCAGCATGGTCACTGCAGGGTGGTAGATAGCCCCTACCTGGTGAAAACGCTTGATTTCATGATCTGCCTCCTTGCTTCATGGTTGAATGGGTAAAATAGTGATATGGACTTGACATTCCCTTAAAGAAAGATCTGCTATTGGGAAAAGCAACTGGGAAAAAAGCCCAATTTCATCTGTTAAAATAAATGGAAAGAAGGGCACGCATGGTGGGGTGGCAGTGCTGCCCTGTTCCGGACATCACCAGCAACAATCGCTGTCAGGGAGATTTGCAGAGCAGTTGTGTGCCTTTTTTAGCTGAAGCGATCAGTTTTGTTTTTCCTTCTATTTTGTAATAAAAGAGTGTTGGGTAACATTTGTGTTTGTTAACCACTAACATTTGTCAAAGGCTGGTTAATTTCGGTGGGTTATTGGCAGACCTTTGGGGAGCAGAGCACAATTCATGGCAGATGCATCGTGTCAGCAACTAAACTGATGTCAGGTGAAACTCAGAGTTAAACTTTTTTTTTGTATTACAAGATTTGTTTACTCTGTTGCAGTTGCCAGAAAGGAACTCTTTAAAGTCAGTGTTTCTGCTAAATATTAAAAATAGTAGCTCTGCCTTTTGTTGCCATAAGTAATGCATTACAGGACTTCTCTGTAGTGAAATTTGAGCTTTTCTCTGGATACTTTTTCTAGCAGAGAGTGTTTTTCCTGAGTGAGTGCCAAGTCAATATCAAGTCAACAAATTTGAGCATTTCACTGAGCACAGGACAGCAAAAACTGAAGTCAAGCAGACTATAAAGTGTGAATTCTGTTAAATCCTGTAATTCACAGCCCAGTTTTCTCTCTTCCCGCTGACATTTCCCAGCCAGGAGCCCCCCCGATAACCACTTGCAGGATCTCATGGAATAAAATCGTGACAAGGCAGCGNCAGACTATAAAGTGTGAATTCTGTTAAATCCTGTAATTCACAGCCCAGTTTTCTCTCCTCCCGCTGACATTTCCCAGCTAGGAGCCCCCCGATAACCAGCCAACACTTGCAGGGTCTCATGGAGTAAAATCGTGACAAGGCAGCTCTGGCTGGGAGGTGGCAGTGGAAGAAACTTTGATGTTTCCTTGGCTGGGATCATGCAGCTCTCGAGGGACATGTGTGAACTTGTTGGGAACACAGGGATGGGATGGGGTGAAATGTGTGGCCCAGAGAAAGGTGACAGCAGCGGTGGAGCTGAGGATGCAGTAAGGAGTGGTTTGCAGGGAGGGGTAATGGTGATTGTGATGGGGGCAGAAGGGCTTGCAGGCGTGAACACTCCCAGGGACTCACACTGATAAGGACAAACCTAATTAGCTCCGACTCTGATTAGTGCTTGTTTAAAGCCTCCCCTCCAGGGCTGCTCTCTCCATGATACTGTACATGAGACTGTAAGTTTGTTTTCAGCAGAAATTGTGCTTTGAGAGCATGAGAAAGGATGATGCTAACTGAGGAGATTTAAGCATCAGACTTTAACCCAATGCTGAAGTGAGCCATTACCAAATCCACAGGTCTACTTTACACCACCTGCTGCTTGGCACAGAAATCAGAAACTGTATTGTTTCCTTAAAAGAAAGAGACTTTAAACCAAAAACTGATCTTGAATTAGAAGTTTATCTTCAACTTTTTAGACACTGCTATGAAGAAAAGTCCATGCACCCGATGCTTGTGCTCCTGTGTGTCAAGCCTTTCCCCCTGCAAGCATCAGAAGCTGTGGGCTGGTGGGGTTTTGATCTCTGAAGTGAAGGAGCTTTACTCACGAAAGAGGCAGACAGCGTGGTGCTGTAGGGTGCATGACCATATAAAGTGTTCAAGTGGAAAAATTGGTTAGTTCATGACTCCTTTGTGATTCATGGTTTCCTCCCAGTCATTACTCTGGTCCAGTGTCATTCTCGTGTATATGTAGCTCCAGAGCCGTGGAGGGGAACAGCGGTAAGTTTGCTGCTGCTTCCTTCAGTGGGCTGTAAGTTAGTTTAGACACTTCCAACATTGTGAGATAAAATCTTTGGCATAAAATTTGTGGGAAAATAGAGTTGCAGGGGAACATTAAATAGGTCTTGCTGAGCAAGAATCTTCTTGTTCTCTAGGAATTTCCACAATTTATGTTTCTGCCCAGCATGTGTACAGGGGGTGGTAACAGAAGGGAGATTTTCTGTCTTGGCAGGACAGTGACTGGTGGCTGCTTCCATAAACCTTGTGGGTGTCTGTAGCCTAGACATGTTTTAAGAGCTTGCATGCTTGGGAAAATAGCATTCAGTAGTCACAAGATTAATTTCTAATTAAAAGAAGTTAGTATTACTAAGAATCAAACTTACTAAAAAATAAAATTTATCTGTAAAGGCTGGAGGCAAGGCACTGGCTTGCCTGCCTTTCTCTAATAAAACCAGTATTGAAAGAGTTAAAGTGATCTTTCGATGACTCTCTTAACCCAGGGGTAGCAGAGTCCCCTTCCAGGAATGCAGGGTGGAGAGGAAATCCACTGCTTTCTCCCCTTTGGGCCGTGTTTCACACCAACTCCCACTCTTATCAGAAGCTGATGTGTTCAGTGACTCCCTCTCCTGACTCTGAGCTGGAGGCAGGAGCGGTTTTTGAAAGAGCGACTCAGAGCCCAGAGCATCAGCAGGACCGGGAGCCCGGCTGAGCTGGGGAGGCTTCACCCAGCACCTCCCGGGCTGCCAGAGTTCCTCTCCTGCACCAGGACCCGCAGACAGCCCTTGGCAGGAGCAAAGGGGCCACCTGGGAAACCGAGGCAGCAGCTGGCCCATCCTAGGGATACACCTTAGAGCAGAGAAGTTCAAGGGTGGTAAGTTTGCAGCTGGTACAAAGTACAGCTCAGCTTGTAAAAGGTAAAGGATCCTGTGGGCAGTTTGTGTTGCAATGTGCTTGGCATTATCAAGTAGAAACCTTAGTTAAAATTTAAGACAGTGATAATGTGGATATCATTTTACCTGTTATAAGTCACATATTTTGAGTTACTACCTAGGTCTGGTCACTGTCAATGTTATTTACCAAACATGAGTATTTGATGTGCTTTAGTCAGGCTTTCCTAAATATTTAGAAATAAGCTTGATCTTTAGGAATTTTAGTTCTGATTTTGCCTTACTTCAGAGACACTTAATGCTATAAGAACTATCAGAAGCCTGTAATGAAGTCATTAGAAGTCCCTTCTACTAGATGGGGCAGGGATGGGATGGGTGTTGGATGGTTACCAGTGGTCAGTGACTTGAATTGGTGTTAACTCAGATTTTTCCTTTGTGTCATTACTGGGGTTTCTGCACTGCCTGCTAGGCAGATGTTCAGCCTGTTTTGTCTGCATCTCTAAAATGTTTGGTTACATTCCTCAGGCGTAAGTCTGGTTATTTTGCTAGTACACTTTTTGTGATGTAGCTAATCTTACTGGCTCACATTCTTTATAACTGATGCAGCAATAACAAATTCATTTACTATATCTGGAAAAGTCTGCGACAGACAATTTAGATATTACTTTGGAAGATTTTGGCTTCACATTTTCAAATCTAATTTAAACTAATGCATGGGTTGAAAGTTGACACTTCTTCTAGATTCCACCCAGCAAAAACTTTCCCAAAGTTACATCTATGTAGGCAAATCCAGGAGCTGGTCTTTTGAGCTCATCTCATGCTCTAGCCTTAAGTTTGCCACAGTGGCAGTTGCAGGGCTTGTTTCAGTGCTGCCTGCAGAAGAGCAACCAGATTCACACCGAAATGGAGATTTAGTGGTAGCTAGGGCCAGGGCCACAGTTTTGTAGATACACTGGTTTAAACTTTAGTGCTGAGACTAAGAAGTCAAGATTTATGTTCCTTCCCCAGCAGGTTCAAATTACTTCTTTTCAGGGGCTGGTTAATTTGTACCATCCTTTAAATACAACTGAAGTTTTCAAACCAGTTGTGTGGGGTAGGTTAAACTGGATTGTACTGAGAACATGAGTCATTACAGATCATCTCTGCTCTTTGGGTGGATACTGAAACCCAGAGGGCTTGACAAATTCAAATAGCTGCAGGACTTCCCCTTTTGTTCCTTTCCAGGAAAGGATCATTTCACCTGCTCACCCAGCAACTGTTAGAACTGTTAATTTATAGCCTGCATCTAGTCCTTTGGGATGAAGGCTGCAGCAGCTTCAGCAGGTTTTTAGCTCTTGGAAAAGTAGGTTGGGAAGGTGTTAATCATTGCCATCAGCACTGACTACTCCTCCTTTTGGGCAATCAGGGGGTTGCTGTCTTGTGAAGATTTCTATTGTGGTTGATGTGACTCAGCTTCCATTTCCCCCCCACTGACTCGAGGATTTCACCATGTTTAGAGTTTGCCAGGGATGTGATGGAGACTGGCAGTTCCCTTGAGCTGGCAGGTCCCCAAGTCCCTCACCATGCAGTGCCACTCAGAGATGGGCAGAGTCAAAGCATCCGCCGTGCCACAGCAAATCTGTCCCAGTTGTTCTCACTGGGCTGTTTGTCAGGCACTGGGCAGCTGGATGCAGCTCGAGGAGGACAAAGCAGATCAGTTTGGACAGAGCAGTGGGGGGCTCAGTGACACTATAGGGCAGTTGTTTAAGATAGGCATGCAGGGCTAATTTTAAACACTGGTTTCCTGAAGCTTCTAAGAAGTGGAAGTGGTTAAACTCAAGACCAGGTTTCTCAGCTTAACTGGTACATGAATTTTCTCATTTATAGGTCTGGACTATAAACAGCTCATCACTGCCACAATGACATCTTCCAGCTCTGCCCAGCATCCAGCAGCTGAGAATGCCTGCAGAATCGCACTCGGACAAGTAAACCAGGTAATTACCTCTCCCATTTATCTTCACTAAAGCAGTAATTTCTTCCATCAAATCAAAGCTCCCCAAGTATATTTCAGTAATAAGAGTTTAGCCTGATGAAACAGAGCTTTTACCCTGAGGGGTTCTCTAGCTATCAGTTCAATGATTTATGAACATTTTAAAGGAGGAGGAGAGGAAAAAACAGCTAAAACTGGCCATACAAGAAACTGTGTAGTACATATTTTTGTGCCAACCCTATACTTGAAGAATTCCACGTACGGCGTTCCTCCTAGCGCTGGATTCTGCAACAGTTGTGTTGGAGCTTTGTAACCTTGTATGCCAGACTTTGTTCAGTCAGTAATGCATCCCCGTGCCTTCTCTGGAGACAGCTTAGGTAAGTATTGAACATGTTGTCCTCCTCTTATCAACTGTTCCTAGTGTGTCCCTGGAACAAGCAGCATTTGTAGCTGCAAGCCAAGGTCAGCGTGGCAGGTGTGTGGTTTTGAGTGTAGAGGTCTGGCTCTGTCACACCATGTTGACAGCCAGTGAAATTTGCAAACAATAACTGGAGAAATCTGGTCTGAAAATCAGGAAGGTTTCTTTAAGACAAGCATCCAGCCTCCCAGAGCCAATTCATTGTAAAAAGCATCTCCACAATAGGAGGGGATGTGGCAGGAGAGGAAATAAACTGATGGGAAGTGAAGAGATCCTCCCATTTGAGGCTTAATTTAGAAGCTTTGAAATGTAGCCAAGTTCTGTGCAGAAATGATGTATGTGCTTATTTATTCAGCTCACTCTGCATGAAAAATAAGTAAATAGGCTCTGATATTAGTAGCTAGCAAAATATTGATTGTTAACACTCAGTGTGGAATAAACACTTCCATTTTGTCTGTACTGTAGTGGCTAAGGGCCCATTTCAAAATCATCAAGCTAACTAGGTTGCTTCTTTAATCAGAAAGAGATGCATAAGAAGTTACTTCAAAATCCATTTGAGAGTGGTCATTACAGCAATGAATGAATGCAAACACATAATTTCATCTTATTAAAAATCATGTGCTGATACAAGCACTTATTTGAGTTGTGCTGAGCTTTCTCCTCATGAAAAGCTGTTCTTGAGAAAGAGACGGGGCTGGACATGAGCTGTTCTGTTTGAGCTTGAAAATGCATTTAACAAATGTAATAATGAGAAAACAGACAGACCAGACACATTCACAGAGATGAATTTTTTACAGTATTAGAAAGCAGTGGAACAAATACCTCACCAAGAGACTGCCTGATGGCCGAGTGACAAATTACACTTGTGACAAGCGACCCAAACCTCCCCTCCTTACCTTGTGCAGGAAAATAGTGCTGCAGCTGAGGCTGGCTCTTGAAGAGAGGTTGCAAGCAGGCTCTGCTCTGTGAGAAGGGAATGGGAATTGCAATTGCATTTATATAGGTGGAAAGGAGGGGTAGGTATGAGACACAGGTGAACCCACCCAACGCTGATAGGAGAAGGGCTTTCCTGGCCAGCACAGGTTACATGCCTTGTCGAGGTGTAGAGGAAACAGCAGTGAACACCATGTGCTGAGACTGGACTTTGTGTCCTCTGACAGATTGAAATGTTTTGCTGTATTGGTGTTTGATGGTGAAGAAGAACAGAGGAGGAGCTTTGGTGTGCACAACGTGCATTAGTACCCGATATTGTACGCACTTGTGTGGCATTCAGAGAGTAGTGAGGGCTTTCTGACGTTTTTGGGGAACACAAGGCATCAGATCATGTGGTGGCACTCTCCTAGGAATTGTTAGAATTGTTGTGGAATAGATGAAGTAGCAGCGTAGGGGGGAAGCAGCTATTTAAAACTTGCTGCTGTTTTATGTGGCATCATCTGTCTCATCTGCTACTCAAAGCTGCTTGGGTGTGTGGGTGAAACCTGAAGGGGTTGTGGAGCAGTTGCATCATTCCCAGGGTGTTTTATATTCTATATAACAAGGATTTTGGTTGATGACTGAGATCCACAGAAAATACAGGTTCTGATCCTTGGTGTTCATTAACCACACCTTGTGTTTAATGCAGTGTTCTTCTTATGTCCCTGTTCTGGATCCTAATAAACGCCCACTCCCTAAGGTCCGTACAGAGAGACCCAATTTGTCCACTGAACTAATTGAGAAAATTCAGACATGCTGCTCTTGAAGTGGTGATCTGAATGCACAGTCGCTGCTTCTAAATGTATGACTCAGTACATTTGGCTTGTCCCTGCCTAGGACTCCATACCAAGGGTCTGAGTTTCCAATCCTCCCTCGGCAGGATGAATGACATCAAAGTTAATGTGACAATGTCAGTGATTAGAGCCTTTAGAGCTGGCTGCCCAAATTCCTTGGACTTTTTTGTCTTGCACTAGAGTCAAGAATGACTGTGCTGATTTTCAGTCCTTGTAACTTCTTTTTAAGCATCTGTCCATGCAGATTACTTGTAAAAAAGCACACCAGCCTTCAGCAGCTTAGCCTGAGGCACAGTCGGTTTCCTCCCGACCTCCAGCTCCTGCCGGTTGTCAGCTCTGTGCTTGCTGTGAGCCTTGCACAGGTTGGCTTGGGCACCTTGGGTTTGCTGGCTGTGATATGCAGGCATGGATGCCAGGGTGATGGGCTTTCTCTCAGCAGGGCACTGCTCCGTGTCATTCAAACAAAACTCTCTCCTTTGTGTTTTAGGTGCGACCCAAACTGCCGCTTCTGAAGATTCTGCAGGCTGCAGGTGCCCAAGGTGAAACCTTCACGCTGAAGGAGGTGGGCTTGGTTTCTAGGCACTGAAGCTGTGCCTGTCCCTGGTTGTCTGGGAGGGAAGGGATGGGACTGGCTTTTAATCCTTCTGTACTTTTGAAGCCCTGTCTGCAAAACAGGGACACCTTACCCGGAGGGCTGTTGTGATTTGGTTGATCATAAATTGTCTGGAGAGCCCCTGGAGGAACTGGAATAGGAGTGTGAAATATTAAAGAAAATTATTTATCCTGGAAAAACAGAAACCTCTTTAGAGAAAGGAGAGATGGGATGGCCACATTCCTGAGAGCGTGTAGGACATTCTGTTCAATTGTCTTGCTCTCTGCTCAGTGCGTGAAAGCCTTAAAAATTGAATTCTACTTGATTTTTTTCTTTAACTTTCCTTTGAAATGGCTTGTCAGCTAAACCTAAGAGACCCTGTGAATTCATTTATTTTAAGATTAAAAGGCAATATGTGTACAAGATTAAAAATATGACACTGACTGTGATTTACAAGAGTATCCTGTCTGCAAAGAATTAAATGCAGTGGTTTTTCATTATAAATGTGTCAGATTTTCCTGCAGAGCCTTGTGACTTTCTTTAAACACTTATGCATTTAAATAACTTATTTAGCTTCTAAAATTTTTTGCAAAAACAAATTGAATGGTTTAAATGGGGGGAGTTGAGTATTAAATGCAGGTTACTTGTCTAAATGAACATTTTAACTCAGTTAAGTCAGTTTTTTCTGCAGCAAATGGAGTACTGTTAGCAACTTTTTGGTGACACTGTCATTCAGGAGGGTCACTTTGGTGGGTAATGTGGGGTGGAACTTGCCTGTATTGTGCTTAGGGCGCTTTGCTTTTTCCTCTTGTACTCTGGGTTCCGCACTGTAGCTGGCAGTCTCTGCTAGCTCTTGGAGGATGTTTCCTCTCCATCCTTCTTTGTGATACAAATACACTTATTTTTGCATCTTGCAAATTGTCTCACGAGGGACAGCACTGTAACTTGTGGTCATCCTTATACTTTTAACTGGGGATGCCTCCTGCCTCCTCCCCACTCGTGTCCTTTTCTTTCCTGAGTTGAACAGCAGCAGCTCCATCTGCAGCTCTCACTGGGGAAGGTGTTGTCACCGGTGTCGTGTTTTGTTTTAGTCTGAGGTAGCAGTTGCTTCTCTTCATCCATCTTCAACTCACTTTTCCTTCTTGCCAAGGGTTAATTGTGAAAAACCTTGTAGCAATATAATTTCCAGGGTCTTTGGTGGTTTGGTTTTGACTGCAAATGTGGCTAATCCTATGTTATGTATCCGCAGGTGATGCATTACCTGGGACAGTATATAATGGTGAGGCAGCTGTATGACAAAAGACAGCAGCACATGGTCTATTGCGGAGGAGATCAGCTGGGAGAGCTGCTGGGACTGGAGAGCTTCTCTGTAAAAGATCCCAGGTAGGAAAAAGTGACCTTTAATGTATGTTATATTATAGAGGTTGCCGAGACAGGAGACTCTTGGTGTCACCATTTCTGTTCACTGTCGCCTAAACCTCTGTGAATACCAAGTGCCCTGCTCAGCGGCTTGTTGGTAATGCATTTGACAAGTTTGAGTGTAGCTCCTTGGTTCTGAAGAGCCAGTTCTGAAGGGTCCAGGCAGTGAGCTGCTTGAGGTGACATCTTTTCCCCCTTTTATTTCTACATCTTCTCAGGCCTTTGGTCTCCCACCTGAGTGAAAATCTGCATCCTTCAGTTAAGTTCTGAACTAGAATTCCCTGTAGCAAGCATTTGGGAGTGGCAAGAAATCCCCACTGCAGTTTCTAGTGTCTCTGGATAATAAAAGAGCATTTCTGTCCCTGGTTTAAAAGGGTAATGATGTTTGGTTTTGTGAGTATACTCAACTGTCGCCTTNTTCTGTCCCTGGTTTAAAAGGGTAGTGATGAGTATACTCAACCGTCACCTCCTTTCCCACAGCCCAGTCTATGACATGTTGAAACGGAACCTGACTTCTGCTGCCATGGCAGGTAGGTTTGTCACAGTGTGGGCAAGTGTATTCAATATAGTGTTGATGTAACTTGGGTAAGTAATGATATTCAGAGAAATGTTTCTGAAGTTGGAACAAACTGCTAATGAAGGCTTTGATAAGACAATCTCTTTTGAGTATGTGTCTTTTCTGTGTGTCCACCATCAGTAACTGTGATTTGAAATCAGTTAGCTGTGCAAGTAACTCCTGTCACCAGTGGCCAAACCTCGGAGCAGCAGGCACACTGTCTGGAAGCACACCGACAGAGCTAAATACTGTGGATGTACAAATCAACGTGGCTGAAGTATCCCATTCAAATCATTATTGATTTCTCAAGTCTTTTCTCAGTTTCATAGCATGCTGCGACTACTCAGTCTCACCTTGTTTTATACTTTCATAAGCTTGAGAGTGAATATAAGAGTGCTGGAAACCCAGCCTAGTTCTGCAAGACAGAGGTCTGGACTTTAATCAAATGCTAGAATCTTTAAAGGTCATTGCTGCTTTCCTGGCTCATAAGAGAAATCAAATCTATCTACATCAAAAGTCCTTCATTCATAAATTAAAATTTATTCTTAAATTAATCTCAGCTGATGGCCTCCTTGCAGCCAGTTTCCATTGTACGGCTGCTAATCTTCATTTGAAAAAAACCTTTTGATAAAACTGCAAGTGCAAGTCATGAGGGAGCTGCACCGGGAGACTTGTGGAGGCTTGTGCCGTGCTTCCTGGGGTGTCTAAGCAGACGGTATGGACCTAGTTCTTCATAAGGGCTTAGTCTATATTTGCACACATACATAAAAGCTTGTGCAAATTTCAAAACTGTTTGAGACACCACAGCCCTCAACTGCTTAGTCCTCTGCTTTGAGTCATGTGTTGGTGCCTCTGAGGTCCCCCTCCTTTTTTTATTTATATAGAAGATTCTTCCTAAGCGGACTCTCGTCTACACACGTTACCTACAGCATAACTGTGTGAGTGCTGTTTCCCTCGCTGGTGATGCCCCGGCCTCTTCCCTGTAGGCAGTGTATGTGGAGAGCAAAGGATCCCAGCGAACACTCTCCTGCTGCCCTGTCCCCTTCTGCCTGGTGTGTGCCTGTGCCTGTGGCTGTGTGCGTGTGGCTGGGTGTGCGTGGCTGGTGTAACTTCTTTCAAACCTGCCAAAGGAAGTACTGTTCCTTTAGGGAGATGGTCACTGAGTTATACCACCGTGTCTGCGTGTGTGTGCCTGACTACAGAACGAAACAAGCTTGGCAGACCAGACCTTTAACGAATACATAGTAAGGATGACTCTAGGCATTGTTTTTCGTTCATCGTAACATAGGAATAACTAGAAGTGCTATCGGGCTTAAAGAGGTCTTCATGTTTCAGGTTTTGTAATAGCTGCCTGTATTCATTAGCCAAATCAGTGCTTATCAGCACATCATTGTGCAGATCATCTCAGCTGCTTCTTTAAAGTACACTTGTAGAAAGAAAAGTGACTGCAGTACATCTTGGTAATAAAGACTAAGCTCTTAACATAGTGCTTTTATTAGGTGGTGGCGAGCTTTCACTGACTCACATGAGGTGTATTTAGGAATTCCTCACTTTAAGGACATTCTGTGTTCGGTTCCTGGTATATGTTTGGAAAAAAGAAGCCTTCCAATAAGTGGAGTGTCTTTTCACACAGTGTTTAAGGCTAGTTTGCATTGTTTGTAAGGTGTTAGAAGGATGAATCTTTACCTCTTCTAATGCCCCTGCGGAGCCAAAGCAGTTATGGATGAGCCAATTGGCTTCTGTTTGCCTTCAGGTATTAATCAGTGACTGCAGAAGCTGCAGAGTAAGAAAAGGGAAGAAAAGAAAGCTGAACTAATGCAGGGAGGGCAAAGAATATGAGATAGAGCCATATCATTTTGTGGGCCTGTGTTTTGGTCCATTTTTTGGACCACTTTGTGGTCCACTTTTCTGCCTACGGCAGCTTTTCTCAGTATCTTCATATTAGTGCTGTGGTTCATGATATGAATCGGACTGTTCCCATCTCCCTGCCATTCTGCAGGGGATTTTTCTGCTAAATTGAAAGGGGAGCAAGCAGGAGCCAGCCTAGCATCTTTTGTTCTCCAGCAAGTCATTCTGTTTAAAGGGTAGACTTCCTAAGTGCAACTCTCCTATTATGTAGAAAGATTTCTAACTTCATTGTTCTTGCTATTTAGGTTGGCCTTGTAATTAACTCTTGGGGCCAGCATAATCATTTAGATTAAATTGTGTCAGAGATGTGTAAACAGTCACCCAGGAAAGAGCTTGCTGTGCATGGAATTTTTCCTCCTTTAGTCTAGTGATTTTTCTTCACGCCCACACCCTTTAAGAAAGGTGTTTTTCCTGTCTCAGCCTAAGCTGAAAGAGATGGTGCTCTTGGGTGTTTACAAAAATCTTACCTTCTCTGTTCACCTTCTTCAGCGGGGACCTGATCCAGCCTTCAAGTGAGCATCCCCACCCTCTGCTGTTGCTCTGGGTTTCTGCCTCCATGCAGACCTCCTGTGTAAAGGACAGCCTGTAGGAAAAAGAATAGTTTTTCACATTGGTAAGAAAGTTCTTATGTGCTGTGAGGTTCCATCAAGCTTCATCTCCAAGGAGGCACTGACTCTGTATTCCATAGGCTAATGCCTCCATACCTACCTCGCAAAGCCTAAGGGATGCTGGAGTAATGCCTCCAGGAGATGGCCAGCTTTGTAAGGAGGAAAGGGCTCTGTTTCTCTTAAAGGGTTACTTAGAGGTCTGCCAAGCCTGGTTCGTTGGTTGCTTGCTGAAGACCCTCTGTGTTGTGAGAATGGTTATTACCAGGGAAGGTTTTTTCTTTTGTTTTACCTGCCATCTAGATGCTGCACAGAATCTCGCAAAGGAACAGAGCGTCGATAAGCCAAGCCAAGACCAGCTGAAGGTAAACCCACTGCCTGGTGGTTTCTTTTGTTGTACAGAGTGCCCCTTCTCTGTACCTGTGCATGGTGGACTGCCAGAACTTTGTGCTGCTTGGCTGCCAGGTCCTCACCTTCCTGAAAAGTTCTTGGAGTCCACAGAGCAGGGACAGAGTGACCCTTCTCTGTTCTCCTCATAACAGAGTACCAGTCTCTGAGCGCGTTTCTCTGGGGTGTAGCACTTCTAGTCCTCAGTTCCTCCAGCGTGCTCTGTATTTTCATGTCTTTCCCCCCCCCGCCCCCATCCCCTCTCTGAGTAGGAATTGCCAAATAATTAAGCTTTCTGAAATGTGTGGACAAGTTTTGTGTTTAGTAGGATTGTTTTCAGAAGCTTACAGGCAGAATCTGAAACCTAGGAAAAATCTTTGCACATTCAAACTTGTTTCCAGGTGTGTTTTGGGATGAAGGTGGTCTGATCCGGGTGGTGTCTGTTCACACTGGGGGCCAGAAAGTCACAAAGATCACAGTATTGCTGGGTTAAAGATGGCAACTTTTGGACTTTTGCCAACCTTAAGATTTTTCCTAGGTTGTAAGTATATTGTTTGTGCTGATTACAGATGCATTAGCCTTCTTAAAGGGTTAATAGTGTGTAGTTTTTGTTCAGAAACTTTTATTTCTCTTCATAACTTCTTGGTCTTGTACTGCAGCTGGTGACTCGGAATGGAAGTGCTACATCCCCTTGTCTCTATAAGCTCTGATGGACTAACATCTGTTTTTTCCTTCCTTCATGCAGTTTAGCCATCAAGAAGGTTCTGACACTGGCATCATGGAGGGTGACAGCAATGCTTCTGCTTTGTCTACCTCAGAGCAAAAATGTGAGAATTACGAAGGTGAGTACCAGCTTTTCTGTAGTAACACAGCGTGTATGAGCTTTTCTCCTTCTCCAGTGTAACACGTGGAGCTCTGCATCAGCAAAATGCTGGGGGAGGGTGTTGGGAGACTAATAAAAACCTGTTGTGGAATATAATCTTTAAAAATCATCGTTTTATGCTAAAGATTGAGAGAACTGCAAATGTTCGCAAAGGCGTTTTATGATAGATGTGTTTTCTAGCTTGGATACTTGGTCTCATAAATAAACAAACATGTTGAATAAAATGGCAGGTTAAGCCCCAAAAGCACATCTATCACTAAACAATGCCATGAAAAATCTTACAGACCTTGCTGAAGGGTATTTTAAATGGTGAAATTATACTTGTATCTATTTATCTTCCCCAGGGACTCTCTGCTCTGATTACATAGAACACAGCCTGAGCCATCTGCGGTCATTACCTGCAAACCAATCAGGGAACTGAATAACAGTGGCATTTTTTTTTCTGTCCAGCTTAAGTGTAATACAGCTCCTTCATATTTAGACAATTTCTTAGTTTTAATGTCTGGGGATTTCTTGCTGGTTCACTCATGGATTTCTGATGTTATGGATGTAATTTTCCTGTTTTTCTACTTTCTATTCTCACGTCGTTCTCATATCAAGGAACCTAATTTGTAAAACCAAATCTTCTTTGCAAGCGTGGGTATTTCCAGATCAAATGACAGCAGAAGATATTTTCCTGGCTGCATGTACAAAGGCAGTAGAAACAGTCCTTGTCTGTGCCTTTGAAACTCTTGGCACTGAAGAGAGAGAGATTCAAGGTTATCTTGAAATTCAGACTGCTGAGTTTAAGATCATAGATGAAATTGCATAGGCTAAAAAGGAGGCTGGACCATGGGGTTACGGAGGATGGATTCTTACCTTCCTGCTTCCTATTTTGAGCCTGGTTTTGGAATTCAGGAGTTCCCATCACTGGGATGAACCAAATTCAGAGCAGTTCTTTCTGCATCTTAAGTCACTCAAGAAATCTCAGTGTTGACTTGGGTAGAGCTCTGAAAGAAGTGTTTGTGTTTCTGTGTTGAGTCTTAAGGTAAAGCTAAAGAGAACCTGTACCGTCATAGAGACTGGGAACACTGGGACACTTCTCTGAGCTCTGATGGCTGTGCAGTGACTATGTTGTCAGGTTCACTTGGGTAGATACGCGAGTACAGGTGTGCGGCAGATGTAACGTTTCGGTACGTTCGTACAGACCCCAAAGCTCTTAGCAGTAACTGGCTGGACGGAGGAAGAAAGATGTTTGAAATCGGATGCGGCCAAATTTTTCTCTGCTAGTCTCTTGAATAATGTAGGTGTGGCATGACTTAGATTCTACTTGGCTCTTACAGACAAAGACTTAATAGAAAACCTCTCTAAAAGCAAGAAGCCTAAACTGGACCTAGTGTTTGAGGAATGGGATGTAGCTGGTCTTCCATGGTGGTTTTTAGGCAACCTCAGAAGCAATTACAAGTCCAGAAGTAATGGATCAACAGATATTCAGACTAACCAGGTGTGTAGACATTTTAAATAGGTGCACTGTATTCTTTTCCTCTCTTCTTTTGGCTTCCAAATAAATAAAATGTTCTTTCTTTCCCCTTCCCATTCCAGGATTTTCAGCCTCTCCCTTGTGTGTTCCTGTCCCAGCCTTTCACATCAGGTGGTTGGTTACCTTTAGTGTTCTTACATAAACTAGGCGCTCTCCGAAGGCTGTGTGCAGCCCTTGGAGATCCTTCTGCACTCCAGAGCATTGGTTGTGTTTCAGGAGTTGACCCTCTTCTGGGTCGAAAGCTGTTAGGTGGTGCAGATGGCTGCAGCGTGGTGGCCAGCTGCTGTATGGCCGGCTAGCAAGGGGAACGAGCACCGTGCTGCTCGCCAAAAGGGGTGTTTGTGAGAGCAGCGAGCTGCTCCTTCCTCTTCTGGGGTGACTGGAGAAGCTGCCCAGAGCTGAGAAGGCTCTTAGTGAGGAAGAGGGGAGAGGCGTTCGCTGTGGTGCTGGCTGCGGTGCTGGTCCTCCTGCTGCTGCTGACCTGAGCATCAAGTGGTCTCTTGTGTTTCTTCTCCAACAGGACATAGACACTGCCATTGTTTCCGATACTACTGATGACTTGTGGTTCCTCAATGAGTGCCCGTCCGATCAGAGCAGCGCTGCAGTCAAGGTGGAATCGGTTGACTGCGAGGAAGTGAAGGAAGGTGACAAAAAGGTACCTGTCCAAGCAGCCACAGGGCATGTGTTCTGCAGGTTGGACTTGCTTAATTGATCTCATGGAAGTGCAAAATCCTTTCCTCTTCATCTGCCTTTTGGCATGTATTTTCAAGGCACAGGCTTCATTTAAAATTAATTAAAACTCCAGCAGCAACTTCATTGCTAGCCAATATCTTCGAGATTAATAAATGAAAAGACTTGAAGAGGAAAATCTCCATTTATGTTGTGTTAGCGTTCAGCCTAAGCCTGCTAGCTGAGGTGGTGTAAGATTGGTCACAAGAGTAGTTAATTGAATGTGTATTGAAAGGATTTGAGTTCATTATTTCTTCCATGGAAATTAATAGGATTGCTCAGATGCATATGTGTTTGTATTTGTATGATTCTTGAGTGCAAAGAGAGGTTTTGAATTGCCTAAAGAATATTACCTAGTGATAGTTGTTGACAATATAGATAGAGACCATACATAAAACAACAGCCCCTCTAACAACGTTTCCCTTCTTTCCAGGTGACCGAGGATGCATGTGTGCATGACGTTGAGGATTCTCAATGCTTAAGTGATGACACAGATACAGAAGCTGCTTCTGAGGTAGGGGTAGTCAAATTCTCTTCAGGCTTTCTGAGGTGCTGAGGAGCAAACAAGCAATCACGCATTCACAAACTTACACTCGGTAGTCGATGTCCTTTTTTGTTGAAGCCTCTTTTCTGCTTTTGAGTCATACACAGGAATACACTAACTTGCTGCTGTTTTTGTCTGCTTCAATCATTCCTCAGGACTGCTGGCAATGCACCAAATGCAAGAAATTTAACTCTCCAGGCAAACGGTACTGTTACCGCTGCTGGGCCTTACGGAAAGACTGGTACTCAGATTGTCCCAAACTGGCTCATTCTCTTTCTCTGTCCAACATCGATGCTATGCAAAACAAAAATGATGATGAAGGGATAGATGTCCCAGACTGCCGGAGGACTATTTCTGCTCCAGTTGGCCAACCCAAAGACCTGTACGTGCTAGAAAACAAACCACACGTAGATCCCTGCAGCTCTATTGAGTCTTTGGATTTGGCACGAGAATGTGAAAGCAAGGAGTCTCTGCTGCATTTCACTGAGCGTAAAAAGGAAGAAGAAATACAGTCTTTAGAGAGTATAAAAAAATTACTGACTCCTTGCTTCTTATGCCATCACAGACCACGGGATGGGAATATTGTCCATGGAAGGACTGCTCACCTTGTGGCCTGTTTCAAGTGTGCAAAGATGCTGAAGAAGAAGAGATCACCTTGCCCAGTGTGCAGGAAAGACATTGAGATGGTGATCAGGATCTTTATGGGGTAGCTGTGCCAGTTCAGGCCTTCTCCACCAAAAAATAGCACACAGATTTTCTTGCACTCTCACAAACCTTAACTTCAGAGCTTGTCCAGTGAATACCAAAGAGAATTAACATTCAAATCTGACCAAGAACACTGAGGAATTCTCCGCATTAAATGAAGCAGCATCCACTTTTCCATGTCCATTTGAATTAAAGCCCGTAGGGAGCAGGGAGTGACCAGCACGTTGGTATCAATGCTTTAGCTTTGAAATTATCTAAATTCTTCTGATTTCAGCTCTGTAGTGTCACTAGGATTCTCTGTTCTGGCAACTGGTCCTTGCAGAAAGCAGGTTTTGGAAAGAGTTGCAGCTTTGGCTGTCGGAGTGGTGTTCTCCAGTAAGTGAAACCCTGGGCAATGCCTTCTAAGGGGGGATGGGAAGGGTAGACCAAGGTGTTTGCAATTCAGATAAGCCATTTCTCCAAGGATCAGTTCTCCTGAGGGCAGTGAGAAGTAAATAACCTGGTTTATGAATTTCTTTTCTGTTTAGTGTAGATTTGTATAGATAAAGTGAAGGTCCTCTTGCTCCCAGTCTTGAAATCAGTCCTCCCAAACTTTTCATCTGTAGCTATCTCAGGTTACATACCAGATGGCAAAAGAATAGGGTGGGGTTTTTATTATTGGACCTTTTAATTTCTATTTTTTTTTAATTTACATACAGCTCTATGTCATCGTGCGTAGCTTTGGTGAAGCCTGTCCAACATCAGCTCAGAATCTGATGTGCCAGCTGGATTAAACTACAACAGCTCTGTGTGTATTTTTGGGATGTTCTCCTAGCTCTGCTTACAGCACCATTGCAACTTCTACCTGCCTCGTCTCATCAGGCCAGTCGATACTCGCTTTAGAGTGCAGTGTGGCTTTAAAGACAGGATTCGGGCCTTTGAGGGAATAATTCCTTTAAAGCACTGATTGCAGCTGGTTGGTCCATGGGCTGTGCTTGGTGTTCGTTTCTTTAATTTTCTCTGCAGATTTTCTTTCTCTGTGATTTAACACTTCAAATCTGTTTGCAGCGTTTACATTGTCCTTCAGAGCTATNAAAAAAAAAAAAAAAAAAAAAAAAAAAAAAAAAAAAAAAAAGGTAGTGCTCTTACCTCGGTGCTTCTCTAGGCTGTTCCCCTTGTTTTCCACACTCCGTGTGCTGGTCCAGCCCTCGCAGGTCAGGTGTGCAGTGGGACGCCCCCGAACCTGCCCAGCAGAAGGTCCCAGCAAACCGCGATGTCAAAGTTGTTGTTTCTCTGCAACGATACCAGAGTAGGTGCTATATGCAATCACTGCCAAAAAATCAGGTCCACTTTATATTTTGCATAGTATTGTGATTATTTCCATGTTGGCTATAATTTAGATTATTATCGTTGGCTGTTATTTACAGTTATGTTTTAAAAATCGGAGGATAACGTGTTGTCTTAGTGCACTATCTGTAAGTCCATGGGAGGCAATCCGCATGGAAAAGCTGAGCTCCCTTAACGAAAGGGCTGTTAAATTGCTGGTGATGCACTTTAATCATGCTAAGATCCGCAGCGTTACCGCCTGGAATCACAGAAGGGAGTTCCTGTCAGGTAGCTTCTTCCCTTGGCAGGTAGTTTCTTTCCTTGTAAGGGTCTTGGGCTGAGCAGGGTGCGTTGTGGCACTTTGTGGCACTTCTGAATACTGTGAATTCCCCCTCGCCCCGATTGCTTATAAAAACTAAATGTTTTGCTAAAAGCAGTTTTACTGAATTGTTCAGACCTGGCCACACTGAAAAACATGTAATTTGTGTTGAAAAAAAAAAAAAAAAAAAGTTTTAAGTTCCAGTAATGAAAGAGTTTTAAGTTCCAGTAATGGGGTGGAATATCCCTACCAAAATCCTGCTGAGATCTGTAGGCAGCTTCCATTATTCCATGAAAACTCTTATCAGTGTGGCAGTTGGTGATAAATCTGCGGGATCACTTTCAGCGGAACGATCCCTGTATCTGTGACTTCTTGTTCAGTATAACCATGATGTTTACAACATGCATTTGTCAAGTTCTTAATTCTTTTTAACGGATAGTTAGTGGACATAAGATATCGCAATGTTACCGTTGATTTTCCTTCCTATAGCAGAATAAGCTACTGCAGTGCAAGCACCTTGTGCGTGGCTGTAACTGCCCAGGCTGTGGCTGGGGCTCGGAGGGGGGTGGGTTTAGTGCAGGAGAAGGGGGATAAGAGTGTTTTATTGCTTTAACTTAAGTCTAAGTCTAAATAAGCAGCAATTTACCAAGAACTGCTCTTCTAACACTTTTTAGGGAGTGCAGACTTGAGGTGTGGGTTGAAGAACTAGCTCAAAGCACTCGGCTACAATACTTACGTTGCGGTGCAGGTGAGATGCTGGCCAGGCTGTTACTCTCCTTTTCTACAGACGCAGCAGTTAACGGGGAGCCCTGATTCAGGAACCCCCTTTTTGTAGGAGCTGAGCATTTACCTGAGACGGGTGTGAACTCGGGTTCTCTGCATCCATCAGCGGTGTCTCGTAGCGATGACAATTCTCTCTTACAGTGGTTTTATTATGAAGTGCAATAGGAGAGAAGAGGTCCTTGGTAATCTTTCGCCGTCGTTGCTGCACGTCTGTTAGGAGAAATGTTGAGCGCAGCTGTCTTTCGATGCCCAGAATAGAAAAGTTTCTCTGTTTCACTGCTTTTTTTTCTTTGTGACATTGGTTGCTGTTCCTCAGGAACCCGTTGAAGTGTCACTAGCACAAGTGTAGCTGTAGGTCAGGTTTCATTTATTAGATCCCTCAGCTTTTCAGCCAGAAGTTTTGGCACCAGTTATCCCCAGAACCAGCAGATTTCTTTGGTGGGTGTTTAAATACAGCGCGGGAACCACGAGGCTCACAGCTGTACAGTGCTGTTCAGCGCATTGTAGCGGTATGAAACCATCTGTGTGTGTGAACTCTGTATGGCAGCCAGAGGTACACGCTTTGCATTTACTCCTATTTTCCAGTTTAATTGCCTCTTTTCCCAGTTACTCGCAGCGACTCTTGTTTACTGATACAGCGCATCAGCCGTTCCTTCAGCTCTCTCTTCAAAACTCTCAGCATCCCTCCTCGCTGAGGTGTATTATGGAGCCAATTTAGCCTAAACAAAGCTGCTACATGAATTACAAAGATTCTTCGGAGCAGGCCCCCAGAGTGCTTATTTCTTCTGAACAGTGGGTGTTTCTGCAGACAGCTATGAACTTTCTGCCTGTGTTCCATATTTATTGCGGTGCGTGGCTGCGATGGAAACTATAATGCAGCTTGCCAGGGTCTGTTCCATCCTTCTGTGTCCAGCATAGGTTGTATCTGCTACTGAGAAGCTGTCCTTGCAGAGGAGAAGTGGCTGTCGGACAAATGGAAGCGGAAATGGAGCAGAAACTGAGCATCTCAAAACCCATCAGGGTAGTTTGCTTTTCCCTGCTCACACTCTGCCTGTTGTGAACTTCATCTTCCCGTCCTGGAAGAAAAACCAAAATGCTCTCAACTAGAGGCCTTCAGTGAAGGCTGGCCATTTGGGAAGGTGCTGTGATTAAGTGATTGAAGAAAGAGCCAGGGCCGTGGTCTCCATTCTGTCCTTGTCCATAAGCTGAGGAAAGAATTCCTCGAGTCCTGTGGGTGTTCTTTGGCCACCTGGATGTTTGCAAGCAGCGGCAGGATCCTTGAAAAGGAGATACCACCCGGCTGTTCTACCAGGAGCAAGAATGAGACCCACAAATGACATGGGGGTGATAAACTGAGTTTGGAACAGCTCTGGAAGCACAGATGACCTTCGGACAGCAGCTTTTCTGGTCTGGAGATCCTTCTTCGGCTTCTGTCTGTCCACAATGGCTGGAATTTTCCTTGCTCCTTTGGAAACAAGTGAGACCCTGAAGTGGGAGTGTCTGGCCAGCAGAATGGTCAGCTGCCAGAAGCTGGGTTACACATCCCATCAGCTTGCTCTCTGCACCTTATTATGGTTAATCCAGGCAGCTGTTGTGGTCGCAGTCCTGTTTTTCTGTGCTTTTACCCTGGTAAACTTGCTGCCTGCATGTCTCTGTGGACACCCCGCACCTGCCACGCCGAGCAGGTGCTTCGNTGTGGTCGCAGTCCTGTTTTTCTGCGCTTTTACCCTGGTAGCATGCACTTGCTGCCCGTGCCTGCCACGTCGAGCAGATGCTCCAAGAAGATGCAGCCACTGAGCTCAGCAATTATCTTCAGAGTCTCCGACACCTAGAAGACACAACCACCTCTNCAGATGCTCCAAGAAGATGCAGCCACTGAGCTCAGCAATTATCTCCAGACAACTCCTAGAAGACACAACCACCTCCGAGGATGGGCCTGAGAGGATGCGTGAAGAAGGCAGGAACACGTTGTACCTCTGGCATAAAGACTTGNAAAATTTAAAAAAAAAAGGCGTGTACCACAAAATTGATGACCTGCGCATAATGAATTTCATTAAATTGAGCGCATTCTATGATATCATGGGTTTATTTTTTCATTTCTACTGCGTTTCGGGGAAAACCTTTTGGGAAAGGCTGTTACCAGTGAAGCAGCCTGTGATTTTGTCTTTCCAGGGAAGGAGAGACCTCCCATCCCTCCTAGGATGTGTCTGCCTTGCGGCGTGAAGGGAGGCTGCAGCACAAACCTCTGCGTTTGCAAAAGCCAGGGGAACAGCTTCGGCTTTATCTCCCGAGCCAGCTTAAACAAGTACTTGCCGTGTTGTTTTTAAGCTGGTTCCCCCAGTCCCATTGCCACCAACATCTGTAGCCACTCCAGGTTCCCAGGAGGGACCACCACCCCATCGTTTGCTGGTGTAGAGCCTCCAGCTGGTTTTACACCTTTGCATGTGGGCTGGAAGCTGGTGAAGGCAGCGTGCACCCACCGCCCCCCGAGCGGGGCTCCCCGGATGGCAGCTCACTAGAGGGCACCCGCCGGCCGCGCACCGCATGGAGCGGGATGCTGGCGGTGTCCTTGCCCTCTCCTTGCCTCCAGCCTGTAGGTACTGACCCTTTTAAGGAGGACATCGATAGGTTGCATTGAGGGACACGAGTCCCAGAGTTGGGGTTTGGCTTTCCTTGTTTGCCTCTTAGTTTCCGGCCCTGGTTGGAGATCAGCAGGCTGCAGGTAATGGGGAGGAAGACAGCTGAGCTGAGCTCTGCTCTTTCGTGTTGTAAACTAGCCCCCCCACACACCCAACAGTGATGTATCACTAGTTGCTTGCCAGGGAGATGCTGCTTCATAATGAAGGGCATCTTGATTGCTTTGGAGAAAAACAATAAAGCTCCACCTGTGGTGTCAGAACAGGAGGAGAGCCTGTTCCCCCATCCCTGGCACAGGATACCTGCTGGCAGGGGACAGTCTTGGCTGGATTTATGGTCCTGCCCAGCTGCCCCTGCTTGTTCCCTGCCTGTGTTTCCCTGAGCACCTTTAGGTGGGGCTGGTGTCCAGGGTCTCCTGTCCAGGATGGGCTGGGTTTCACCCAGCAGCCGTTTCCATTCTGTCCTGCAGCAGCTACAAGAGCAGCAGCAGCTCCCTGCCAGCAGCAGACAAAGTGAATCCTCCCAGCTTGAACAGCAAAGGTACTGGAGCGAGGAGGAATGGCTCACCTCTGAATTTGGGTTCTTAACAGGGGAGGCTGGCCAGGTGCATGCTGAAAGGAGACGGCTGTTCATCTCGTACAGGAAAAAAACCAGCATTTTGTCTTCCTTGCAGGTGCAACCACGGCGTGTTTCTGTGGGGAAGAAATACCAGTCTGTATCTTAGCAGAAAGTAAAGGAGCTGGTTTTGCTGTAACTTGTTGAGCAGCCAGGGCTCAGAACTCCACCTAATCGGGTCCTACACTCAAGTCCCTCTCCCTCACCCTGCCTCTTCCCCCCCAATCTTTTGGGGCAGCATTTGTGGCACTCCCAAACAGTAGCTGCTCTGGGTAGGAGCACCCTCTAAACCCCAAATCCAGCCCTCTGAAAATAAACAGTCTCACTTCATCCACACACCTTCCCCAGAACAGTGACTCAGATGTCAACACTGGGAAAAAGAAAAGCTCTGAAACCCAATCTTTCAGATGTGAGCCACAGCACTGCTGTCCCTGCCACCAGCACGGGCTGGGACACCCCCAGAAGCCTGTTTGGGGGTCTCCAGCTGGAGCCTACTGGGGTGAGGAAGCGATGATGCGAAACCTCGCTTTAAATGACATGTAAATGTTTGCATTTTGCTCCGAGCGTGGGAACAGCTTTACAAGCGCTAGCTATTGTTATTGTGCTTTGGAAACCATGTTCTCCTTAAAATCAATATCCCGAAGAAGAATATATTTGCAAGCGTTGGCTTGCTGCGATACTCTGCGATTGCTGTCAGCAGGGCGGGTTGTAACCCACGCCGACACCGCCCTCCGAGCTCTGGGTTTTATTCTCCTTTGGTCTAGAGCATCGCTTACCTCAGCATGGGAGAGCACCCTCACCCCGACCCTGCCTTGCAAAACTGTTTTCTGCTTATAACTAGAAATACAACATGTTACACTCACTTAAACTGTAAAAAAAAAAAAACCCAGACAACTGAATGCACCGAGAACACATGGCTCTGGCTGGAAACCCAAGTCCCCAGCCGCTCTGCCATCCACCAGCTGTGCTACGGAAGAGAGCAGGGTCCCACGGGGTGCCACTGTCCTTGCTGGAGGGATGGGCACAGCCTCGCTCCCCCACTCTGCCCCCAGCCCCGCTGAGCTCTGCTGGCTCCTGCCCCAGCTGCTCCCCCCGTGTCCCCACAAGCCGTGCTGGGCTGTCTGGAGGAAGCCGTTGATTCCTGCCTTTGCTGGAAGGAGATATTTTATTTATCTCCTTGGTGACTTTGTCTGCATTTAATGTTCTATAGGTGCCGCTTTTATCTGTCTTCTCTCCCTTGACCTTGTTTGTATAATCACTGTGCCCAAATTAAATATTTACTGTTTTCTCTGTGCTGGTGAGCCTCCCAGTTCCATTCCACTTTCGATTAAAGATTTACTAGGTGGGCATCAGCACTTCTGCAAGGCCAACAAACCAGCCCCTCTCGTTAGATTTTTTTAAGTGTTCTGTTATCACAGATCAGCAGAACACACCGTCAATTAGCTCTAAGCCACCCCAGCACGTACCCACCCCGCAGCACCCGCCGTCATCCCTGCAAGCCAGGGGGTCTGCCAGGCAGAGCCGGTGCCCATCCTCAGACCACATTGCAGGAAAAAAATGGGGGGCTTGCTCGTCACTCTGCTGTAATATTTGTAATTGAGCAACTTTTTAGATCCGTATTTTATTGGGAAGGTTACTGGGGTAATTCACGCTTGGAGCATCTTCCCTCTGTGTGAGTGAAGCCTGGGCTATTAGGAATAATGAACTTTTTGCCAGTTAGCTTTAGTGAACTAATGAATTTTTAATGCTAGCTGGAAATTTAATAATGGAAATTTAGTCTGTGACCTCAAAACTTACTGAAAAAGGTGAGGGAAGCGGATGGGGCCAGGGGCATACAGGAGAACAAAGCCCAGCCCAGGGGTGCCAGCGAGATGCAGGGATGCCAGCGGGAAGGAGCCGGAGGACCTGCACCCCTTGTGCTCAGCACCACCACGGTCACAACTATTCAGAGAGCAAAGCAGCAGGATTTCCAGGTGAGATGATGAGCCAAGGGGTCGAAAGACCCCCTCGACTCCTGGGCATTGCTTGAACACACACAGTTTCATTTCCAAGTAGGAAAGAAAATGCTTTTATCCCCCACCAGACTGAGCTTTTTGGGAAGAGCCCAGGGCTCTGCGTCACCAGCCTCCCCCCCAAGCAGCCGTTTCTACCCCTTGTCAGCAGCCGAGCGGCTGTCGGGGACCTGCATTATTTATCCGCTCGGTAACATTTACTGGGATCTAGTGTTTAATAACTGTCACTCCAATATATCTTTTCTTAATCCCCTTCAGATCCGTCGCTGTGGCAATTTTAAATATTTATCAGCGCAGTTTGTGTGTTCACTGTTAAGGCTGCAATTTTCTTGTAATTAAAGATTTACAAGACACTGCTTGAGATTTAGAAAGGATTGGCAAAGATCAAAGCTGGTTGGTATTCACCCTAGAAACCACCAGCTCTCTGGAGCTTTCTGCAGGACCCCGATACACAACTGACTGTGCCCACCCCCCTTTATATTTGGTTATTTTCTCTCTTGCTTTTAACTTTTTTTACTGACTCTTCTTGCAAAGCCCTGTTTTGCAGAAGTGGGAGCTTTTTGCCCTCCTCCGCATCTCCCCGTATCTTGCTGATGTAGCTGCATCCCTGCCAAAAACTTCTATTCCCCAGGGCTTCATCCAGCCCTGGCCAGAGCCCCCCCCCCAGTTCCAGGATGATTCAGGAGGAGTGAGGGTATCGGGGTGCCCCCCATGTGGGATAAGAGCAGACCCCAGGGTGGGAGTGGAGTGCTCTGCCCCTGCCCTGGGGTGGCCACAGCCCCCTGCACC
Organism: Syrrhaptes paradoxus; assembly: GCA_013400615.1. Taxonomy (NCBI): domain Eukaryota; kingdom Metazoa; phylum Chordata; class Aves; order Pterocliformes; family Pteroclidae; genus Syrrhaptes; species Syrrhaptes paradoxus. The sequence goes on along the minus strand of VZTO01002750.1, from coordinate 2,138 downwards.
CCACCCTGTCAGATCCCCAAAGTGCCACCCAGGTACACACCATTTGCTTAATGAAGTTACATTAATTAAACAGGCACAAGCACCCATCTCTCACCAGGACCTGCAGCATCCGTTGCCATCACCAATGTCCCCAGGAAGCTGCTGCATGTCCCCAGGTCCTGGCTCCTCTGCAGACCCCCGACACTGTGGGACAAACTCAAGCCCCAGCCCCATCCACAGCAGCATCCTGAGGAACTGGAGCCAGGAAGGAGCTGGAATTCCCAAAATACTGCCCAGGGAGGGGGAAGGTGAGAGCTAGGGTTGGGGAAGGAGACAGAGCAGCTCCCAGTGACCCAGCCCAACCGAGGGCAGCGCTTTTCTAGCCTCCGCCAGCTCCAGCCTGACCCTGTGCCACCCCTCCTGCCCTGCTGCTTTCCATCAGCCTGATCCCAGCCTCAATCACCCACTTGAACGCAGCTGAATCCATTTTCTCGGGCTGCCCGGGTGCAGGAGCAGCTCCAGCTCAGAGGCTGGAAGAGGCGATGGGGAATCAATGAGCTGCAATCATTCCTCCTCCGTGACACCTGCCTTTGCTGCTTCTTCCTTTCCTTGGTGACTTCGGGATGTAAAGGGCAAAGAAGCGCTTGTCCCCTGACCCCGGGGAAAAGAGGCTGACGACCATAAGTCACCCAGTGGCTCCGTGCCTCAGTTTCCCCACCTGTAGATCAGCGATACGGGAGAGAGGGGAAGTGCTGAAGCATTGGGAAGGATTGCTGCTTGCCGTGGAGACTGACAGGGAGATTTTCCTAAAGGTTTTGAAAGCCGCACCTGCCTCATCCTAATGGCATCATGCATATGGATAACGCCGCTGACATTTCCCAGGGAGGTCGGGTGGTTTCATTTAAATCGTTCTGGAGGAAGTGCTGGAGAGAGGAGGCCTGCTTTGATTCTCTAACAAACTAATAAATATCTGCCTGTCCTGCTCCTCCCCGAGCCTGAGAGCCTTTGGTGCGGGCAGGGAGGCAGCAGCCCTGACGCCCGGTGATGGGCGCTGAGAACGGGGCATCTCTGCGAAAGAAGGACACAATGATGGAGCCACTCCAAAAAAAATCAGTTTTATTAGGTGCTTAAAATAGAGCCTGGCACGCAATGTTCTCGGTTGGCTCTGTCGAGAGAAGCTGGGTTGCGTATGTGATCCGTGATGCTCCACTCCCCGAGGAGGAGGAGGAGGAAGAGGAGGAGGAGGACGGGTAGAGGGCAGAAGAAGCAGAAGTGAGGAGTTTTACTGCTACCCTCAAAGAGAAAATAATTAAAAAAAAAAAAAGAGATAAATTAAACCTGACTAACAGCTTAGAGAGAGTGGTTTATGGGAGAGAAACCAGTGCCTGAGGGTGAGACTTAATGGGACAAACTGGAGGAGAAGCATTTCCCAAACAAGCTGGTTACACCCCAGATGGGTGGAAGGGGAGGACTGGGAGGTGATGGGCCCTCCCCCGCTCACCTCCTCCCACCCATTGGGCCCCCCCAGCACCCCTGGGCTCGGCTGGCAGCGTCAGGAGGGGTGTCAGGTGTTGGTGACGGTCTCTCGGGCTGGGGAAATGTGGGAACCTCTTCACGAGAGCATCTGTTCGAGAGCTGCATCCCTGCGTGGTGCTCGGAAACGGAGGCTGCTGCCCCCCGCTACCGGCAAAGCTGCTTCGGTGGTTAATTCCTTCTGCTACTTAAAAAAATCCCAACAAAAGCACCGTCTTCTTTCTAATTTGAGTTGCCCTGGCTCTTGCCATGCCTTTGGGGGGCAGATTCAAGAGCCCTCGAGTCGAGAGCATCCGCAGGCAGACGCTCCGTTCCCCCTTTCTGAAGCACCTCCGGTTCCTGCCACATCCTGGCTCTGTGGGGAGGGGGGCGAGACCCCGCAGAGTGAGCCCCTGGTCCCCTGGGGTGACAGGGGACAGTGCTGGGGGGGCTCTGCCTGCACCCGCTCCAGCTCCGTGTGCCCCATCCAGGCTCGGGCACAGGGACCAGCTGATGGAGCACCTCCAGCGCAGCGCCCAGGAGAAGCTGGTCGGTGTTTAATAATAAATAGTGACAACAATAAATTGTGGATGAGGCACCGGCGGTGCTCTCGGCTGATGGCCTGGGGGGACGGGAGGGGACAGGAG
>VZTO01002748.1:18620-34243 GCA_013400615.1 Syrrhaptes paradoxus | reverse complement strand
TAAAAAAAGGAAAAAAAACAGTACTTCACTAGGTAACTAAACAAGAAAACAGCCTAGCTGGCTTGACCTAGGCCGTATAGGAAGTTCATGGCAGAGCAAGAACTTAAATCCAGATCCCCTAGGTATCTCTTTCTCTGGTCAGACTTCCTCAGAGATGTGAACCATAAGTCTCAAGGGCACAGCAGATACTCTTGTAATTGCTGAAGCAACTTGTTTCTAGCTTCACTTTTCATTACTTTTTTTTTTTTAATCACATCGTGAGCCGAATCATAGATTAGTGCCAAAGAGCTTCTAATTACATAGTAACAGTAGCAATTGCATAACCTTCTTCCAGATCCCTGCAACTGCTCAGCTCCACATTCGCCAATGGAATGTCATATTTTTCCTCGCTTTAAGTATCTCTTTTCACTAATGCCGCAGCCAATTTCTTCTAATGTTGCAGAAAAGAATGAAAAATGCTGGGATTAAACCTCTACAAACCCTAATAATGTGTTTACAATAGTCTTCAGGTTCATTCTTAACCACTAGGTCTATGACCTTCTAGTAAATTATACTATACTGGAAGGTTTTAGCTGCTGTTCCAGCTTCACTGTAAACATGCAAACTTGAGCCATCTGTGCTTCTTTAATATTTCCTGTAAAGCCTATCACTACACCAATCTGCTGTTTCAATTGGCGGCATGAGAAGTCATTGTGTGTTAATTTTTCCCAAGGGCGCTCGATGCACTTTATCAAATAGGGCTTTTTTCTTCCTCATTAAGGCCTTTCCACAACAATAAACCTATATTTTGGATACCCAGGCCAGCAGACATCGTGCTGTTTCATATGAAAAAACAATCCCAGTCATGCTATGCTTTTACCAAAGAACAATACGAAGGGAAAGAAAGATTTAAAGACATTGCAACCTTTTCCTTCAGGGCACCTGCAGGGAAAGCATCTTGAAGGCAATACAACAGCTGATGGGAAGGATTTGGCCAAACATCTCAGAAACAGACAAAGAATCAGATTCTTTCAGAGGCATTGAATTTCTGCTGGGTTGTACAGTTCTCGTACACTTCAAATTGCTGTTGACTGCTGGAGTTTGGACAGTGCAAGGGAGAACTCAAATGCCAAACTGGATCAGACCCATGGTTCATCTACTTCAGTGTCCTGTTTCTGGGAGTCACAGGCCAGATGTTTCAGAGGAAAGTATTAGAAACCCTACTGCAGAAGCATGAATGTTTCAGGCCTTTATAAAGATCTTATTTTACTATATCCCCCACTAGACTGTCCTGACTTTTAATAAGCCTCATTTCTCCTCCTCCTCCTGTCCATTGCCCTAAAACATGTTAAAATATTGCTCTCATTGAGGAAGCTGTTTCAAAAGACCAAGGCAGGCACTAAGCATGGAGAAAAAAGGTAGGATTTTTTGGCTTTAAACTATATTTAAAGAACAAAGTGTCAGAATACATGACTCTCAAAAAACTGCATGGGATAAATGGGAAGTATATATAGGATAATCTTTGCTGAAGGTTTCATATTAATTCANTGCACCAGTTGAGCTACTATACCTTGAAAATGCAAAGACTCCACTGAGCACAACCCTATGGTTCTAGTCCAAAGGACAGAACATTAGACAGAAATCAAGATATCAGTTTCTGAGTTCCAACTTTAACACTTTTCTGGCAAATCACTTCTTTGTGCTTCAGTCTGTCCATCTGTTGGAAGGGGCTAACAATACTGAACTGTTCTGCATAGTGGTTTGAAAACTGGTCGTGAAGAGAAATACATGAGCTAGATCTTCTTACATTTTTGTTGAGAGCTTATTGAAACTTCAGATTTACTTTCAGTGTCTGGGCCACATTAGCTGCTTGTTCTATTTCTATGAGTTAGGTATTGTTTTAAGGAAACAAAATAGCTTAAATTGCAGGGGAGGCAGAACGTGGTTCCACCTCAAAATGTCATTAAGAAGGTGCTTGACTGACCAAGGTTGCTGATTTCTGTAGGGAACAAACCACATACTTCAAGGACACTTGTCACTAAAGGCAGTTAGTCCTTTCCTAGCAAGGCTTGCTAGGTCACCCCATCTTACTATCTTACACTACAGCCTGCAACAGGCCTTCTTAAAATCCATCTTCTGTCTGAGTTTTGGATGTTACAATCCCTGTTCTGAAGAGCTGACAGTCTGAACAAACAGGAGGAAGAGCAGAAGTGACATTTATTGCAGTTAGATGACGAAAAGTATGCCTGGGGAGTTCAAAGCATCCCTGCAAGTGCCCTGTTATCTGCTGTGGTCCAACTTCTACTAGATCCCCCAGAGATGCAATAAACTTTAAAAAAAGGAAAAAAAACAGTACTTCACTAGGTAACTAAACAAGAAAACAGCCTAGCTGGCTTGACCTAGGCCGTATAGGAAGTTCATGGCAGAGCAAGAACTTAAATCCAGATCCCCTAGGTATCTCTTTCTCTGGTCAGACTTCCTCAGAGATGTGAACCATAAGTCTCAAGGGCACAGCAGATACTCTTGTAATTGCTGAAGCAACTTGTTTCTAGCTTCACTTTTCATTACTTTTTTTTTTTTAATCACATCGTGAGCCGAATCATAGATTAGTGCCAAAGAGCTTCTAAATTTTGCCTTTAAGAAAGTGCTCCCCACCATTCAGGTGANTGTTCCTCCAAGGCAGCCTGCTTTTATCCCATGCACCTGGGTAAATCATGAAGAGGAGTGTCTGGCTCTTTCCAGCAGCAGGGGTCAAAATACTTTAAAAAAAAAAAAAACCCAGTGAATAACCTTTTACACACGTGGAAACAGAGGCACAGAGAAACAGGGCTCAGCTAAGGTCATCCTTCCCTGGACAGCAGAGCTGGGAACAGCCAGGCACAGATCCAAAGCATTGTTCTGTGCTCTCTCATCCTGCTACCCAGGTCTGAATACAGCAAGTGAGACTAATCAGCTGACTTACATCTTAGACTTTCATTTTTGTTTTAACCACAGTGTAAAGAGAACGAACAAACATCAGTCTGAAGCACCGGAAGCCTGTTTATGGGCAATATGAACAACTCTTTTGCTATTTCCTAGTAAATAAAGTTTGGAGATGATTCCTGGAACGATAATCTCTCCATAGATGCTACCAAAGACTGTCTGTTGACATACCCCAAAACTCAAAAAAATTGTAACATTTCCTCCCACCATTGTCATGGAAGCTAGCCACTGGGTTGTTTTCTTTTTTTAATTATTTCTTCCTTCTTAGGCAATGGTAACACCCTATCTTCAACAGAGAGGGTCACAGACAGGAATTTTAATCAGCTCCATAAAGAAATTAAAACAGAAACCTTGAACTGCCACGGAAGCCATGAAAGAGCACACAGGGCTGGGGTGGGGAAGGGCAGAGAGGGAGGACTTGCTCAGGGTAACCTACATAAATTGCCTTATCCCAAACAAGTTGGAAATAGGCCTTTAATTTTAACATAGCAGCACCAACAAAACTAAAGCCTGAAAAGCCACGTAAATACTCCCACAGCACAAGTACAACACGAAAATCAACGAATTTTTCCTAAGCATGTCCTTGNATTTTAAAAAAATTTTGCCTGTATTTAAAATATTTTTATTTACTTCTCAGTGATTTGACGTATAATCATGGTAAAACAGTTCACTGATAAATGCAGAGGATTTTTGGCTGGGTTAATTTAAGCTGATTCCTAGAGTTTAAGGTCAGAAAGGACAATTGTGATCCCGAAGTTTGACCAGCTGCCTCTCACAAAAGCACTATTTATAATTTTTTCCCCAAAAGCCATCTTTATTTTCCTTAAAAACAATATTACTGACCTACACTACACACTTGATATTGGCAACTTTAACATACCTCTGCTCAAAAAGCTGTGCCAGAAGATTGAAGCAGGTGTTCAAATACTAACCACTAGTCGACTGACCATAAATTTAATCTGACACGTTGATCAGCAAATGCTGGGCAAAACAATTGAACCAAGTCCACACACTTTGAAGCTGCTGCTACAAAAATCACAGCTGAAAGGGGAGGGAGGGAGTGAGCTTCCTAGCAACAAAAAAGCACCCGAGCCTTGCAGCTGAAGTGTGTGTCACAGAACACCTCGTGGATGCACAGGGTAGGTTTTGCAGGAGGGGAGGAGGCTTAAAGATTTGAATTTGTCATTTCTTTCTCAACTGGCTTTTAGTTCTGATTCTGAGTGAGAAGAAAGGGGTCCTTGTTTGATAAGAAGGGATGATAACCTGCACCCAAGCCAATAAAAGGGATTAACCCGAGACTGAAGGCTCAATACTGGGTTCTTGCCGATGCATGGTTCAATTAGACTAAAAGCTGTCCTACAGCATTAAGGCAAGTTACCTTCATTTTCAGCTTCAGTGAAACAGACTCCAGATGACAGGATAGGCAAACAAGGACTTTTTCACTTTTCACAATTGCTTTCATCCTGCATTGCCAATATTATTAGACTTTAAAGAAACTGGAAAATCAGAGGAGTGTTCAAAGTAGGTGGCCTCTGCCTATTCATTACATCCAGGCACATAAGGCTCGATAATGCATTTTGTAAGTGCAGCAATGTGGTTTTGCAGTTCATTTCTTCAGTTCATTTTCATTTTCACCTAATAAAATCAATTTTCAACCCAAAGTGATGGCCTACAGATATTACTTTAGAAGTCCAGGATGTAAACACTTCAGAGAGTCACGCACCTCCAGCAACACCAAGCTCCCCAAAGAAGGGAGCCTGTTCCTCCAAGGCAGCCTGCTTTTATCCCATGCACCTGGGTAAATCGTGAAGAGGAGTGTCTGGCTCTTTCCAGCAGCAGGGGTCAAAATACTTTAAAAAAAAAAAAAACCCAGTGAATAACCTTTNTTGTTTTAACCACAGTGTAAAGAGAACGAACAAACATCAGTCTGAAGCACCGGAAGCCTGTTTATGGGCAATATGAACAACTCTTTTGCTATTTCCTAGTAAATAAAGTTTGGAGATGATTCCTGGAACGATAATCTCTCCATAGATGCTACCAAAGACTGTCTGTTGACATACCCCAAAACTCAAAAAAATTGTAACATTTCCTCCCACCATTGTCATGGAAGCTAGCCACTGGGTTGTTTTCTTTTTTTATTTATTTCTTCCTTCTTAGGCAATGGTAACACCCTATCTTCAACAGAGAGGGTCACAGACAGGAATTTTAATCAGCTCCATAAAGAAATTAAAACAGAAACCTTGAACTGCCACGGAAGCCATGAAAGAGCACACAGGGCTGGGGTGGGGAAGGGCAGAGAGGGAGGACTTGCTCAGGGTAACCTACATAAATTGCCTTATCCCAAACAAGTTGGAAATAGGCCTTTAATTTTAACATAGCAGCACCAACAAAACGAAAGCCTGAAAAGCCACGTAAATACTCCCACAGCACAAGTACAACACAAAAATCAACAAAAAGAATTTTTCCTAAGCATGTCCTTGAGACACTTGCATTGAAGCCACAGCAGGAGCAGGGACAGCGTGGGTGAGATCTGCAGACACAGAACACAGCCTTACCTATAACTAAGTGAGCTCTCCAAGACATGGACCACTATACATACTCCCCAGGACTACTGGGTCCTACAATACTGATAGAAATGGGCTTTCTTTTTCATTTCACCAGTCTGGGTCTTCGACTAATGGTAAAAGAGAAAGCAAGCTGCAGATTTCAGCTTTCATCGTCTGTGTTCAGAGTGCTCCACTATTCCCCTACTTTTATTTCAGCTTCATCTGATTCAGTCAAAGCTGGTTTTCCTCAATCCCTGTCATCCTTCTGGATGCACTGCATTTTACAAGGAAGAAAACACTGTCGTATTCTCAATGATCATTCACAACCCTGGGGATGTTATTCTTCACGAAATTTGCTCCAGAATGAGCCAGCAAACCACTAAGCATTAACTGGATGGGCACGCAGTGATACCGAGATGCTGGAGGAATGGCACGAAAGGACTCGTGCATCTCTGATGAACAATGCTGAGGGCAGGAAAAACTGCTAGTACCATTGTGATATATAGCCTCGTCATTGCTATGTAATTATACAGGTGAAAGGTGGCAACGATTAAATGAATACAGCAGCATTGTAAGAACTAAAAATAGTTCAGAAGGGGCAGTTGTTTGTAAGGAATTAGATCAAGAAAGGACAAATGTAGAGGTATTTCATTGGACAGGGGGCTGCACTGACCAGTCCTGGAAAAGCAGTAGTTGGAGAACTTAGAAATCAGACTGACCACAACTGGAAGGTCTCAACACACAGTTCTGTAAAAGGATTGCATGGCAAAGATCCAACTTTTGATATACAGGAAAATAATGTTGGAAACTTAAGCTATCCTGATAGCCTAGGGCTTGAATTTTCTTGGTGTAAATAGAACCACCACACAACAACTCAAGGACTCCCCAAGCGAGACTGCCAAAATAAATAATAATTTCTTACCCAGATCATTCCAGAAATTCCTTTTTCCTTGGCCTGCAAATGGAACAAACAGTCCTGTTTGCTGGAGCATCCCTACCACTGCAGGCAGGGCTCAGGTCTTCCATATTAATCAACGGTCAGTCTGCCCTGGGCAAAGCTTTCTGACTGCAATGTGTGGGAAACAGGAAAAGCAGCTCAAAATAAAGTTGTGTGACTGTTTGTTTCATTCAGGCAGGCCTGTCTGTGAGAAAAAGAATTTATGAAATGTTTTTTTTTCTAACTCTTAAAACAAATTGAAGTGTGAAAATTTGCTGGAGCAACATTGTTTTTATAGCCTATCATGTAAACACCCCTGAGATTATATCAATACAGTTGAACTTTAACCCTGGCAGTGGTCAGAGCAAAAAGGTCACCGCACCCAGAGCTGACCCTGCTCTGCACTCAGATCGAAAACTATTTTGGTAACTTTGACTTTCTGCTTCCAAAGCGTTACAACAAACCACAGCTTAACCCCTTGCAGGTGGTTTGATTTTACACATCCATCACCACCAGCAACAGGACTCCTGCTAGCAGATTGCTAACTGAGAAGAGTTTTTTGTCTACAAGACAACAGCAACATGGGACAAAGCGAGACCCTCCCATTTTCATCTCCATCCCACAGTGGCAGACAGTGATAGAACAGATGTCCCCAGGCAGCTCCGCTGCTGGCTGCCAGCAGACCTGTTTCCCGGCAGTGTGCAAATTGTAAAGAGGCCCTGGGCAGCTGTGTAAAGCTTATTAGGAGGATGAGAGATACAGGCCTAGAAAGTGAGCTTGATGTGGAAAATATGACCATACTCTGCCTGGAAAGTTGATCTGCAAAGCCATGAAGATGTGCTGTCATTCAGCCTTGGAGCACCATGCCTAACACCAGCACCAACAGCAGCAGAATAGAGTGTAATTAAAAGAGAGCCATTAGTCAAATTTCCAAGGAGCAGACCACTTTGACAATCTACAAAGCTGCAATTCTATCTTTCTGAACAACACCTTTGAGTGCTGGTTAGAGATAATATGGCACTGTTAGCAGTTTGAACAGCCCTCGTGGTACTGCACCATTCACTATCACCCCTCTGTTCCTTCAGGCTGAACCATTTTTTTTAATAAATATCTAAGTAGCCTTTGATCATGAACTTGGGTCTCGAATCTTTATTATTTTTAACAATGTGTTTAATTACATTTTGCTAGCTTAATATAACACTAATATTTGCATGTTACCTGAGATAGCACTCTAAATTGGGAATAACGATGCTTTTTACATGACGTACCTAAGGATTAATCTTTCAGAGAGGTAAAGTAGGTAGCTGAGCCAGTGGAGGGTGCTACAATAACAACATACACGACAGAAATTCTGTACAGTGCTTCAGAGCTACTTACTATACAGAAACACAGGTCCGGAATGCACATGAATCAACCTGATTGCTGCAACCACCAAATCAAACTGGGAACAAGAGGAGCTGCTATTTAAATGATCATCTAACAGCTAGAAGCGCTGTGCAATAGGTAACGAGCAGGATAAATCTAATCTTCCTTTTTAATTTGACAATCTATAACCTGTGGCCACAGCAGTGTTTTCCAACAGTATTTTAGTGGCAGGGATGCAAATAATAGTACAATCTTCATGTTCACAGCTTTCTGGCTGATCATATAACACTAAACAAAGGTACAAAGAGGTTAAGTGCGATGATGCTACAAACATATGACCTTGGGTCTCAATGGACACCCACAGAAATACTCCAGTCTTCTGCTCTTGCTCGCTCGCTCTCATGGATTTTTTTCCCCCTTGTAGTTTGGAGTTTCCCCAGTAGCTTTAAATTCCTGTCATTATCAAAAATGTCAACTTTTTCATCCAACAAGAAACTGCTAAATTAATTTGGGCTCTTCAGAATTCTCCCCATTTTAAGAATCTGGCCTTGAGTCCTGTTTTTGAAAAGAGCCTGTTCAGTGCTAGATTTGTATTGTAGTCACATCTAAATAGGAATCAGTGTGCCTGATTTCAAAGTCACAAATCTGTTCTCTCATTTTGATATTAAATCAACACTAGTTAGCATTTTAGTATAGTTACTGCCTGGCCTTCTGTCATGCAGCCTAATTCTTCAATCCCCTAAAGGGCTGGTGCATGAAATCACCCGTGTTATAAATACTGTACTTAAGCACAAACACTCTGATGATCTTTAATATGAGAGTCAGAGCTGACCTCTACATTTCTTCACATTGTCAAACATTCAGAAGATGCAGGACTAATAGGCACGCTAATGGCCAAGGAAGAAAGTGAGAACTTCAAACTCTTCTTAATGGAGTTAAAACACATTCTTTAAAAAAAAAAAAAAGTCTCTGAGAATGTGGCCTTTCACTAACATAAACAGTTTCAAAGAATGGCTGTGGCACAGAAGCAGTGACTGGAAAAATCAGAAAATCTGTATAAGAACTGTTGTCGTAGTGGATTTCCCATAGGGATTATTTTAATCTAGGGAAGCCATTAAAGACATTGGTTTGACTGGAAGATCTCAACTTTTTTTCTTTTTTCTTCACCCTCTCCAGACACATACATCAAACTCCATTGGGCTGTCATGTTATCTTCAGTGCTCACTGAAAAATCTGTGGCAGTATTAAAAAGAAAACATTTGATGGTCTTGTGAACTGCTAAATGCTATCAGTACTAAGGCATTAATAATGCCATAATCTGAGGCTGATAATTATTCCCCCCACTGGTAATACAATTTAGCTGCTTACCACAAGGCAGCTATGATGCATACCAGATTTATTGCAAAGGTCTTGGAGGAAATTGTCCTAAGAAAAATAAACCTCCCCAGGATTTCAAAGCCCAAACATGCATGACATACAGGGGCCTAGAAATGCAAGGACAGGAAGGTGTAATGTACTAAAATTTTAAAGAAACAGATTTTCTGAGAAGGAAGCAGTATAGGCATTGTTTAAAAAAAAAATCAGTCTAAATGTTCACTGTGTGTTTTGAGTCTCTCAGTGGATGACATCTGTGCATTCTTTATTTATAAGATTTTATTTTTAAATCACTTAAGTGTTATTGTCAAAAAAAATCAGATAAGATAGATCTTTCCTCCTGCCGTACACATGGAATTAGTCAGTTAATGAGGGAGTCCCTTCCCAAAACTGATCTTTCTGATAATTTTTGTGACTGCCCCTAAACTGATCCAAAGAAAGGGTTTGAACAAATCATACCAAAGCTGGCAGGAAACTTTCCATCATCCATTCAGCAGAGACCAGACCAATTTAAGAGACGCACAGTAACAGTCATTCTGGACTAGGGTAGCCAGAATCAACAAAACCATCATGTTGCTTCTAGTGAGTAGAATGAAGCTGACCCTCGCCACCCAGCAAATGAGGGAGAAAACAAAAGAATCAAATACAGTCAAAAGCTCATTCATCTAATTCAGCTGGGAGCAGCAGTTGCGGGAGGAGGGTTCAAGAGGAGAATTACTTCCTGCTGGTCGCAGGGCGGGCACCCCAGCATGCATTCAAGCCATTCAATTCTTCTGTATATGATACAGATGAAAATGGAAAAGTTGTCACCAAATCCAGGAAAAAAAAAAAAAAGGCAAGAAGTGAAAAAAAATTCCAAAAATGAACTTTCCAGCCACAGTATTAACTCAGCCCCATTATACATCCTGTAGATCGTAAAGCATAGATTAAACAATAAACAGTAACACATTACATTTAACAAGGAAAACTGAACTGGAAAATGCCTTCTAGTCTCACTCTGTGTGAGTTAGTGATATAAACCACATATTTCAGACTCTCCTTGCTCTGAACTTCGGGCTCCTCAGCTTTCATATTATTCTAACACTGGTTTTTGCAATTATTTAAAGCATAGGGGGATTTCTAAGAACTGCAAAATCTCACTGACTTCTTTCATTCATTGTAAAGGTACAGTGTTTTAGGAACCAACACCTAATGCAGCTCTGATGGAGGCACCAGTAAATGAAACATTTTGAACTTTAGCAGCCTTCACCTAGGCATCATTAACAGATCAAGGCATCTTGCATTTTGTAGCCAAGTCCCCTGATGGAAATTTGGCTCCTCAAAGAATGCTCACCAGTAGACCTTTAATGGGAAAACAGCTAGAAAAATCAGAACAGGAAAGTAAAAGACGGTAGAAGACACAGGCAAGCAAATCACTTAGTCCCAGATTTGCTCCTGTAACATGGAAAAGACTTTTCAGATCTTGCCAACAGCCATTGAAAGTCCAGAGGAGCCACTGCAGCAGCACTTCTTGTGCTTCTGGTGTTGGTGGCCTCTCAACACTTCAATAGACAAGCTCAAGTGGAGTTCAGCTGAAGCCCTTTAAGATATCACTGAAATTAAACTGTTCAATGGTATACATAAAGTCAGATACAAATTGTATCACTTTCCCATGTAAAGATTTTCTCAGAAGTATTTTTGTCTTACTCATCACATTTAAGATTAATGTTTTGAACCTCTGACTCAGAGGTACAGATTGGACCAATGTGGCTCAATTTTTTGTCAGGAATACTGAATATTTCAAACTGAGTCTTGTCAACCCTATAGCCCCTAAAGCGCACAGGCCCTCACAAGAATTGTAGCTGAGGAGTCCCATCCTTGCACAGAGCAGGAATCCCTCACTACATATTTCCAGCGTTCCACCATGGTCTTCCATATGACTTAGCTGTGTGACAAATCATGGGAGCTACGTAACTGTAGTGTATTAGGAGGTTCCTCATCCAACTTGGGGATCAGAACAACCCCACACTTAATGGAAAGAGAAACGCTTCTTGCCCAGCTCTATCAAAACAGCCTTTACTTTCAAGAGCGGAAGGTATGCAGGTGCCTCAATCTTATGAGATTCTATGACATTTAATTTCCTAAATGTCAATGTTGCTTTTGAAATAGGCCTAAATCATTAGATACTTTCGAGAATGTCATCCTTCATCTTTAAAGTTGCTGTGACCACACACAGTAACCACAACTCCTGCAGTTCCGTGAACGAGGATATTCTGCAGACATCAATTATGCTGCTTTCTTTCCTTACTCAGGGCAACAAAACAAATTTGAAGTTTCCAGCTTCAGAGACTTTTCAGCATGCAAAATTTCATTAAAACACGAGGAGGAAAAATGTATTTTATTCATGCTCTCATAATTCAAAATCCTCTCAGACTTTCAAAAAAATTCACCTGAGGGCTAACACCAAGCACGGAAAATTTCAGAGCAAAAAGATTTTGAGAAAGTTATTAGCAAAAAGATATTAGCCAAGAGCGGGGATTAGAACTCAGCCTTAACAACTGTGTTTGCTATTGTAACTACTACAGTAATTTTTACACAGCGGCTGCAGAGCAAATTAATTTTCCTAAGGCATTACAGTCAAACTTAGCAACACTGTTTGTGTGCGCTGACTTACATATTGCCACCTCATCCCCACTGAACACAGCACTATTGTGGCACACAACACAAATGGCTCTTATATGAACTGCTATGCATTGGGCTTATCTCTTTGTTCTCATTCCCAGCCATGTGTGAAATAAATAATTTAGCTCTAAGACAGTTTACAGAAGCTTTGCTGTTTCTAATAGGCATTATGAGTTTTGCAGCACAACTGCAATAAACCAACACTGATGTATATGTACAACACGGTGAATTGGGGCAATGCTGCTGCAAAGACAACTTTGGTTCAAAGAACACAGCAGCTATTGATCCACAGACTGTGGACATCCCCAAAAAGTATCCCCACTTCTTACACTTCAGCCACTTTGTGTAAGAACTTCAGTTTGCATCCAGGAGCATCCTATAACCACTGTTTCAGAGAAAGGTACAATGAGTAGTTCAGAGGTCTGGGTGTTACACGGGGGGCCCAGAAAAGCTCTGTTCCATTCTCCACTTTACCACATATATGGTGGTAAAGTACACAGGTATACAGTATACAGAAGTATACAGGTACCCCCATATGTAGGGGGATCTGTGCCTTAGTTCTCCACCTATAAAGTTAAGAAATTGTATTTACCCTACATCTGAAAGGTTTGGGGGAAATACATATATTGACAATCATGAGCTCCCATGGACCCTCATATGAATAAAACCCACCATTGGTGACTGTGGAATTTCTGCCCAGCCCCTGTTACCCAGATACTGAGTTTGTGCCCTGGAGCATGAGGATTTCTAGATCTTTCAAAACTTGAAAAGATGGAATTTTTTTCCTCTTAACACTATTACTGATAATTCAAGAAGTATCAGATATATCAACCTGTCACAGGTAACAAAAATTTTTGCAGGAATATATGAAGTTTGTGGCTAATTTGGTTTCAGAAATAGCCTGAACCTATGCAGTAGAAAATTAGGGATAAGGTTCGCGAGTCCCTGTGAATTCAGAGCACCTCACCTATAACATCAGCATCTCCAAAGTTACACAATTTGATGAAAAAAACGTGCTTCTCTCCATGGGCATTACTTATTTGTAATGTTTATTTATTTTGTATTTCAGTCTGTTTTCCTGCATTGTTGTGAAAGTGTAAATCCTATTTGAAAAATCTCCTTTTACAAGTTAAAAATCTCCAAAGACTTATAAGCTGATGTGAAAGATTGACTTAATTGAGCAGTATATTTTTGATTTACTAAAGAAGCCTTAATCCTTTGATTAAACTGATGTATAGATTTTAGAGAGATCAGCAAATCTAAAATGCATTAAATTCCAGGGCAATAAACCCATTCTGACTGTATTAACATATATAAATGTAAAACTATGCAAAATGCAGCTAGTGTTGCCAGTCACTGTGAGCTTTGATTATCTTTGGGTTCTCAATTAAATTAATGATTTTGCATAAACCAGATATGATGTTTATTTTACTGTCTTTTACTGTAGTTTTTAGAATCATATTTTACAGTAGAAGTACTTACAGAAGTTATCATAAACCTATTAACATCAGGACTGGAAACCCCTTCTGCTAGCCATTTACCGACACAAAGAGAGTTCCCTCTCCTGCAAAATTTCCATCAGAAATTATAAGTGAGCTAGAGACACAAGAAGCAGCTCATTAAAAAAAACCCAAAGCCACAGGATACATTACCAGCACCAAGTTTTGTATGTGCCACACAGAACAGCAGTTTTAATTAAAAATTACGATGACAAGGGGATGGAAGTAGAAGCAAGGGCTATGAAAACTGGAGGGCTGCCAGTTTTCCAGAGGTCAAAAATGTCTGGGGAACCTGTGTTTTAGTTTACAGAACAGAATACTATAGAGCAGTCACAGATTTTCTTAAGACTTGCTATCAAACACAGCTGTAAGGACCTGCAGAGCCTGCAAACAGCCCCAGGCTGTGCCGGCCACCTTGCCGGAGGGTGCTTCTATGTGCTTGACCACAAGCCAGTGTTGGGCTGTCAGGGTCTCAATCTCTGACAGACTTTGGGCAAACAGGGCAACAGCTCGTTCCAACTGACACCAGCTGAAGCACTCTGCCTCCTCACAGGAGCGCCCTCGGGATAAGCACACTGATGATTACAAGGTTGCTCAGATCCCATGGTAATGGAAGCCATGCAAATACCTCAGATAGATGCTGTCCAAGAGCCAGATAACATTTCCATCTACATCCCTCGCCAAAACACCAAATAACTCACCCTGGGGTTATTTTTTAAAACACATGGGTTTGCACCTGGAGCTATCTGCTGACTGATTTAGTTAGCATTCTTCGCTGTGACAATGGCTAGGAAGATAAGGTGACTCAACGATCAAATACTCATTCCCCAAGGTTGCCAGCTCAAAACCAGGTCACTGGCTGATGCAAGGTAGTTACCTCATAGCAAGTTTGTGATCTTCCTATCGTCCCTGAGATAAAATGCACCACCTCCAGTCACACCACAACAACTACATCTTAGCTTGCACAGGGGGGAAAAAAAAGATTAAACAAAAAACCCCACAGACAAAGACTTTTGTGTTCCAGCTCTCTTTCCATGACACAAAGTCTCCAATATCTTTCCCTCACCATGACAGCATGGGGAGAAGCAAATCAGTACTGCTTCTTTGGGTATAAGTACGACACATAAAATACAATATTCAGTAGATCCACCATGTTACCTTTGGCAAATAAATAAATCGGTTCTGAAGAGGTTTTTCAGAAGAAAGCACTGGCAGGTAGAGTCGCATTCCCAACACTTGCGTGGCTGATGCCAGGACACCTCATGTTGGAAAGCAGTGCTTTTGGGAGGGTAAAGCAGTGGCCCAACACTCCTACACCTTCCACTTGACCTTGGACTTCCAAGTCCTTCTCCTCCTCTCCGGTCTCATGGTCTCTTGGTTTCTTCAAAGTAGAAACAGTCTGTCACTACATCGACACACGGGCCCTAGCACTATGAATTCCCAACACCAAAGAGGGCCTCTCTATTCCACTGGAATGTAAATAAAACACGGCACTTCTCCTGGACCTCTGAAAGTTAAATAAAGTAATCGCACAGCCCCACCACCAAAGCACGTGAGAAGGCAGTAAGGGATTGATTCCGGTTTGTCTTTGAACTTCCTGTACCCCCATCATAACCTTCCAATCCCTTGTTTATTTATTTTTTAAATCTTTTCACCAAAACCCATATTGGAATACAGAGGAACCAGAAAGGGGGTACTAAAGAAAAGCAAATGAATAGACTGAAAATATTCTTGCCAAACATGTATAAAAATAAATAGGCGGAAAATAAGCCCAGCTCTCTTGAGGCCAGAGTAAGGCAGCATATACTGACGGGTCATAGGGATAGCTGCAGTAATTACATTTTACATTGCTTTAGGTTTCATTTATGCTGTCAAAACTATTTTGTCACACTGGATTTTTTTTTTAATGCATTTCAGATTTTGCTAATCTCTAGAAAATCTATATCAGTCTAATCAGAGGATTGGGAGGCTCCTTGCTGTATCAAAAATATACTGCTCCATTAAGTCAATCTTTCATACTGGCTTATAAGTCTTTGGAGATTTGAGATTTCCAATTTGTCAAAAGAAGGGGTTGTTTTCCTGTTAATGTAGTTAACTTTTTCTAACATCTTAAAAAAAAAGAAAAAAAAAAGGAAAGGAGGAGGAAGGAAAGGAGGAGGAAGGAAAGGAGGAGAAAGAAAGGAGGAAGAAAGAAAAGGAGGAGGAAGAAAAGGAGGAAGAAAAAAAGGAGGAATAAAAAAAGGAGGAATGAAAAAAAACGGAAAAAAAAAAAAGAAAAGA
>VZTO01002748.1:2000-18101 GCA_013400615.1 Syrrhaptes paradoxus | reverse complement strand
AATAATAAAAAAAAAAAAAAAAAAAAGGAAAGGAAGAGGAAGGAAAGGAGGAGGAAGGAAAGGAGGAGGAAGGAAAGGAGGAGGAAGGAAAGGAGGAGGAAGGAAAGGAGGAGGAAGGAAAGGAGGAGGAAGGAAAGGAGGAGGAAGGAAAGGAGGAAAGCAAAAGAGTAGACTAAAAGTAATGGTCATTAAAAAAGCCTGCATTGACCAAAACTTGACACACAAATGGTCATCACAGACAAACTTTTGTTTCCTCAGACTATTTATCTTCATTTTCAGGTACCTCTTGGCCTAGTCTTACCTGCATCCATATATCACGGACTTACAGAAAACTTCTTACTCCCATCGGCCAGTGCAAACAGCCTCATGCCTACTTGTGACTGCTCCAAATGAGCACCTTCATGCTTTCTTCCAAAGTGCTTCTCAAGCGTGGAAGGGATTCATTGTAAACAAGACAAATCCATTCTCCTCTCAGCTTTCAAATCCCTCCTTTTAAGCTCTCTTTTGCCGCAGTGACTACAGAAACACTTGACTTTGACTAGGCAACTTGTGGCTCTGAGCTGTGGGAAGGAGCACCTGGCAGACTTTTGGAGTGAAAAGAGATGTGGGTTTGGCAAACAGGAGAAGACGGTGATCATCTCTTCCTTTTCAGTGTCCACCACCGTCTCTCCTAAAGGTCACAACCTCCACAGTTGTGTTGCTCACACAAACATTTCTTAAGTCACTAGATGCAAAATGAACCAGATTAGTGACGACAAACTAAACTGGCTCATGCAGACCGAGCCAGATTAGGGACTGCTCACATGTGCAGCTGTCTTCCTCTGCGGTGGGATCAGTAGCTCCAGCCAAGAGGCAGAGCTCAGAAGGTGATACAGGCTGTGAGCAGTGACTTCTACTGCAGCACAACTGAATAATGAAGACACCATCTACTCACAGTTATGGGTTCTGTAGGCCAAGCAATAGAGTACCAACTCTAGGAGAAATGAAGATGCAGAGTGAGTGCGACTGTTTAAGGAAGCCTCCAAGATAAGAGGAGGTACACCAGCATTCAGACAGATGAACTCACGCTGATTTTTCTTGCCACGTTTTGTGACTTACTCTCTTCTGAGGAAAAGCCAAAAGCAACTTGGGATTTTCCTGCTTTAGACATTATTCTATTCATATTCTAGAGGAAGCTGCAGGGACTGGAGGGCAACAGATAAAAGACTGGCAACTGGGAGAGGAGAAGGGGAAGCAGTAAAGGATTGATTTTCCATAACAGTTATATTAATATCTGGGACATATGAATGTTTATACTGCAGAATTTTTAAAATATATTTCCATCTTTTCAATATCATTGTGTATTCATTTTTAAGCATAAACCTGAGCAACAACCTGAAATTTCACTTTACAAACCTTTTTTTCCAATGCTAGCTCCTTTCTGCTACTACATTAACACCTACCTGTCATATGTACTTCTTATTAACACAAATAGACTAGAATCTCCTTGGACTTTCCCGCAAAAATACAGATAAAAATGTTTGTAAAGCACCAAGAAAAAAAAGAAAGCCTGGTCTAGGATTGTCTAACAGAATCCAAGCACAGAAAATAAAAGAATTACAACACAATATCACCATACTCAGGCACAAACTGCCTACTGGTCTGCCTTGAGTTTAGTTCTCATGCTTAACATCCCAGGGAGTTATTGATACACAAGCACAAATTAATTAGTGCCAGTTGTTAAGTGCTGTTGCTGCACGGTCAATACATTAGCACAGATACAGGATCCCTGCTATACTCTACAGTAAATCCCAGCCCTATGCTTGAAAACTTTAGCCCCGGGGTCTTCCAAACAGGATTTCAAATAAAAAGTGCTTCAGAAATCAGTGTTAGTCAACAATGACTAAAGCTCTGTGAAAATCAACAGAAAATTTCCTTTGTTATCAGTTCAAGTCTTCAATGGACAAACAACAGGGAACCAAACCACACTGTACAGCTAAAAGGACAGTCAGAATCAATGAGCGGTAATGAACAACTCACAGCCACAGCAGATGAAATATTAGCCTCACAGTCACTTCTTGCTAACCAAAATCCATTGAAAGCAAAATGATTAAAGTTCACCTGGTGGATTTACAGGGCTTTGTGCTGATATGAGACTATTTAGTCATGAGAGGCAGCCTTTTGACATGATTCAGTTGACTGCCCATGGCATTTAACACACACCTAAGGAGTCTAAGTGGTTACTGCTATTAGCAAAGACTTGAAAAAAAGACACTTGTCACACTAGGTCAGTTATCTCTTAACTTCATCCTGTGAAATGTCACCAGTACCCCCAGGCTTCTCATTTCTTATCAGTCTTTCAGATATATGTAGTTATTGTTTAAAAGCACTATGAAACAGAGAGAGAGAGAAACAAAGAAAGAAAAGTGCAAGTTGTTTATTGTCTTCTCCATAGACGACAAATCAGTTCATGAACTTTTAAGAACAGAAGAGACCATATCGGATTTATATACTACACTTTCATAGGGAACTTTACACTGCAACGGTTTCTCTCCTGCAGCAAAGCACCTGTTCAGTCTCTTTGCAAACAGGCAGCTGAAGATTCCGTGCTGCGGTGGGGCTGGCATCAAGACCAAGGGGTCAAGGTCCACAGATTCCACAGACCTAAACTGATGCCTTTGTGCTTAAGCAAGCATCATCACTGACAAAATTTAGACCAGCCTTGAGGGTGCTCTAGTGTAGAGCAATGTTCAGACTGGCCCAACGGCACCTACAGGAACAGGGACCACCTTTGCTATTCTCCCCTTGGTGGCACAAGGGGCATTAGTTGTGTCCAAGGAGTGAGCCAGGTGTAGGAAGCATTAGTGGACAGGTGATGTGCTTCACGCAGATATCAGGGAGTATACTGGGAAACAGAAACTGAGTTGTCCTGACTGCGTTCTCACCAGTTGTTCTGACCAAATTCAATTTCTTTGAGCCTATGAAGAGTTTCCTTTATCTACACAGGTTATACACATTGTATGCCTCATGGTAAACAAGCATTAACTTCCCTTGCTAATTCAGAGCCAAGCTGTTCAGCCCTTTCCAGAACCTGAAATATTCTGTAATTCTAACAGAGCTTACATCCCATATGCTGAACCCTCACCCGTCACTGTAACTCACTAGAACAATAACTACAGCAGATAGTTATCCAACATTTCCTTGTTAAGACACTGATATCCTGTGCACAGACGTGGTTACACTAGGAGGACACTTTGGGAATTATATATTATTTTAAGACCTTGCAGAATCTAGCTTTTCTGCCTCATTTAAGGCCTAGAAAATCTAAAGCCTTGAATTCCTGCCTTGCCACAGGCTGAAACTCTAAATTGCAATGGGAGTAGGATGGAAGTGTGCAGAAAAGTAAAGAAATACACAGAAGGGAGACACAGATTAAAGTCTTTTATAATATCTTGGTTGGATAAGTTAGTGTTTGACAGCTTGAATTTATGTGAACATTAACAGGATTGATAAGTGAGGGTCTTGCTGACCTTGGTAATATTCCAGAAGCAATATTTCACTAAGGTAAACTATTTCTGGACATTTCTCCAGTGTACCAAACACAAACATTTTTTTTTTCTGACATTGGAGTGAGCATAGCTCCTTGTTTCTCTTCTCTGTTGAATGGGAACAATATTCTTATTGCCGTCAAGGTCATCTAAATTCTTGCCCCTTGGCAGAGATTCACCATGTTTTTCCTGCTAAATCCTTTAATAAATGGTTCTTGCTTTTCTCTCTTTAAGCAGGTTTTATCTACCCCACAGACCACAACCAGTAAAGCCAGGCTTCTCAAAGGTGTGGTCCTGCCACCAGGAGCCTTGACTTTCCAGCAAAACTTCACTTTCTGTGTTTTACCTTCTTGCATCCATATGTTGTTTTCCTCAAGCAGCACAAACCACAGCTTTGCTGTCTCTATTTATCAGCACTCCTGACAAATAAAAGCACTCCAAATACAAATCATTTTCCTTGGGCTGTGAATGAGTTCCTCAAGCACAGGAATAAAAGGGAAGGAGCTGAAACTAAGATTTCCTGAGACTCAGACCATCTATTTTGCTTTTGAATGTTTTAATGAGTAAATTAATGTTATTCCTCATCAGTATGATTGACACCTGGAAAGCATATAATACTGAGAGCCCAAGGAAAATAAGTGCCTTTTCCTTTCCGTTCTCAAGTGCTGAGGGGCACAGTCTCTTGGCTTGACCACACTCCACTGACTGACAATAAAAGATCACAACATCCAGAAAACGCCACTGAATGCAGCTTTCTTTGGTGTGAATCAGAACAGCTGCCTGGCCTGGAGTGACACTGATTTATAGCAACTGAGAATGTAGGCAGTTAATTTCATTTAATATGCAACCGCAAAAAAAAATTGTATGCAATCATCTCAAATAATCTATAACAACAAAACCTGTATGGTCAAGAAAATTGCTTGACGATACCGCAGATATATGCATTTACACAAGCTAATTAAGAGAGAGCTACTGAAGCTGTAGAGAACATATGTTTAATTGCTTGCAATACTCTGAATGGTCCATGGTCCACAAATGTATCTCTATCATAATCATACTCATCCCTTCTCCTCTCCAAAGTGTATCGTAATTGTTTACTAATTAATATTTAGAGCTCTTGTACCACACAGAATGTTTAGTCTTCTATAAATACTGACTACAGAGTTCTGGAGAAGAAAAGGAGAAGGGAATGATGTGTTAAAGAAATTACTACATTTGCTAAAAGACTCACTACTTAGCATTTATTTTTATTAATATCTGTAGAATCCTGAGGGTCAAAGGGGATCTATCATAGTTCTATTCATACAGCTAAAAATACTGATTTACAGTCGAGTTCTAGATAGCACTTTAACATAATAGTACCTTACCTGATTGCACTTGGGCAAAACACTTCAGACTCATGCATCACTGAGTCCTGCCTTTAGTCAAAATAGCATGTACTTAAGTTTTTTTTCTTGAGCAGAGTCTTAAAACTCTACTTACTCTCATTACAAACAGTGACATCTTTACTGCTGACATCAAGAGGAAATGGAGTAAGCCTTTGAATTAAAGGTAACAGTAGGCAAACCTATTCTAACATTACCTGGCACATCCTTGTTTAGACCAGGGGATTTCTGAAATAGCTGCAACTGTTAAGGTTTATCATTTCCAAGTTTTATACTGATCTCAAGATGAATTTTTCTGAGAGATCATTAAGCCATTTCTGTAAATAAGGATAGAGAGTGAAGTAATTTTGCTGCCAGGTCAAATAACTCTATCACGGTCATGGTCAGAAATAACTTCTAATTGCGCAAAGGAGGTAATGTTCTTTCTGGGGAAATTTCAGTGTTGCTGAGTTACAAAATAAGACCATTATTACAGTTTGAAATTAAATTTTAGGGTATCTAAGTTATGCCCAACATATACCCTATCTTAAGCCAACATCTGAGACGGCAACATCAAACAACTGAAGTTGGGAACTGATAGAATTCAGGTTGTTTGGGCAACTTCTGCGTAATTGCATTGTCAGTTTTCACTACAATGGATTTTATGAGAAGACCATACACTTCCCCCCACCCCAGGCTGCTGCACCAGGTATAGGCAAAAGGAAGATTCATGTCTTTCTCCCTCATTCTGAGATTAAACACAAATAATTTTTTTTCTTTTACATGAAGTTCAAAGCAAATGTTAGGAGAAAGAAGTCGCAGTCCTCGCTGTCCTTTTCTTCAGGGGAGACAGAAGCAAGGCAAAAGAACTGAAATCATACACAGCCTGAACAAGCTCTGTGCATTGCAGCATTTACCCCCCACAAACAAAGTCACACTTATTATGCAGTGACTAATGGAGTGGGGCTTTACAAGACAAAAACCCAAGCAGTTCTGAAGGGAGGGAGAATTTACTTCTATGAATAGGACTTTTCAAGGACATACAGCTGCTTGGGCAGGTACGTGTCTTCATGCATGCATGTATGCAAGAAAAGAGAAGAGAAACATTTCAGTAACTCAAATGCAGCTTTTGGACTATATCTTGTTCATGTGTTGCTAAAGCTGATGATGTGCCAATACGAACCAGCTCATCAGATGGGCACAAGCTCTCTCTGTTCTTTCCTATGAAGGTGGCAGATAAAAGACAAGGCATTCAAGTAGCTGACAGGGTAACCTGTAAGTGCCTGTCCTGAGCAATCTACTTGTCAGCTTTCTTGGCCAAGAGAGGAGACGTGTGCCGCAGCTGTCAGCTTTGTGTCATCCTTCCTCTCTGCTTTTCATCATCCTTCATCCCATGAATGGAGGTTTTATTTGACTTTCTTTTTTTGGCCCAGCTCACAGTAGGAGCTCCTTTGTCCCGCTGCCCTAATGTATTTTGCAAGTGTGCAAATATGGCCAGTTCCAGGAACCACTAAATGAAAAACAGGACAGAAGACAAAAGGAAGGCATCATCATTCAACAGGCACACCGAGGCCTGGAGGTGTAAATTCACACATTACTCCATAGGTGAGCTAACACAGAGTCTGCCCTTGGGGCACTGCAATATACTGACCATCATACATGAAGCAGTGTAAAAAAGACAGGGCTCTCCTATTTTTCCTTTGGGTGATTCCAGCAAGCACTTCTTCATCACAGAAAGTATAAATGCCTGTGAAAACAGGGAATCTCAAAGCTGCTTTTATTTAACGGTAGCATCAATAACATCAGAGATTAAACTAGCTGCTGAGTCTGACATGAAAAATTTCTGCACCTGTTCTGTTTCCATACTTCTCCCTGGCAGAAGCTGCCCAACCCAAACAGTCCCTGTTGTTGGAGATTCTGGTGAGTACAATGAGCATTTAAACAGCCATCTTCTCCAGAAAGACAAAGGGCTAACTCCTTAACAATCTTCCCATCTACCACAACTATCTAACAGAAGATGTAGGAACAGCTGATGAAAGTCTCAGGCTTTGAGAAGTCCATCTAAAATAATAATCATGTTTTCAGGCAAAGGGAAACTACTTGATAGTCCAGAAATGCCAATGCACACCCACGCATGCAGGAAGGAGACTATGGAGCTCCTGTGCGATTTTAGAAGAGCTACGAAAGATCAAAGATTAAAGTAGCTCTAGAGACTGGCAAGAGCACATGTTTAGTTTTGGAAAAATAGTACAACTATGGTTGGAAGATATGAGGAGAAGAAGAAGGAACATAACCAGAAGTATAATTCAGGAAGCATGGCACACAGGGAGAAACACAGCATCAGCAGCTGGAACTACAGCTCTGATAAGAGGCCATGATATCACAAGCAGATGCATTTTATTGTCAAACAGATTCTAATGAAGTGTCTCAATTTAGAAATATCAACAATATTCTACTTTGACCAAGAATATTTCATCATTCCCAGATCAAAGGTTTTTTTCTGAAATTTTTATTCCTTCCTTTTATAGATATAAAACATCAGATTTAAAGGTATACGAACTCTGACTCTCTGACTCAGAATGGGAAAGATCTATTTGTGAAAGTGGCCCTCCTCTGAGCACAGGGTTCGACCCAAAGACATGCAAAGGCTGCTTCCAACCTGCATTAGTCTTCAGTTCTGTGAAGGTATATGTCAAAGTAAATACTGAAATGTAGCTCTGAATGGAAATTGCAATTTCTGTTCACATCTCCTGATGGTTTTTGGGACGCAGCAGGTAAAGCTGCGTCCCAAAGCACTTTAAGTTCTCCTCTCTTATTCAGATATCCACTAGCTAGCTGACATGTGCTTCAGTGTCTGAGCATTAAGCAAGGAAGTCTGAGCCTGGTCTGCTTTCAAATGTGGACAAAACTAGAAGAACAGAAAAAGGAGAATTGAATGAGAAAGAATTTGCAATATCCTTTGGAAAGGCAAGCATTCAGGTGACAAACAGCTCTCAGTTTTCAAGAGTTAGTTGTCATAAATGCAAGTTCCTGCATGCTGAGCTCTGGGCTTTTTTAACTTATCCATTAGGGAGATTAGTTTTTAGATAACTAATGTGACATTTGCTAGGTTCATGCTGGTCATTCTGCTTGGGTGTTCCACCCCTCCTCTCACACCCCGCATCAGCCTGATCGTCTTGTACGTGCTGCCATTCTCTCCAGGTGGACTCTGCTGGTGTTCTTCATTGTGACTTGCACAACACAGCATCACTCTTGGTACCCTCTCAATACCACTAGAGCCATCGTTGCCATTACAAAAGTTCAGAAACAACAAGAAAGTGAAGCAAAAAAGAGCTTTTTATCTATCTTATATATTATTATGCTTCCCACCTGCAAAACTTATACTACCTGATCACCTCATAAACTAACCCAGTCAGGGAAATTAAGCCCAGAGAGTCTGACCAGCAGATCCAAAAGGTATTTGTAGTCCCTGAAATGCCCTTTGGAACTGGCTTTCAAAGATTCATCCAGTGTCCTAGAGGAAGTCTCTTTTAGGGTAGGTAGAAAAGCTCCTGAGTATTAACATTTTCCAAACTTCCTACATTTCTAGAGGAAAAATGTTGGGGAGGGAAACTTGTTTTGAAAACAACTTTACAGCACTCCTACAGGAAGGGTCATTTTGGCTCTGGCTGGAGAGAAAAGATTTCCAAGTGAAAAGCATATTATGGTTGATGGCTTTTTTACATTAAAAAAATATTGCTTTACATGAAGAATAAATTATTGCTTTTATTTAGCAGAGTAAGATAATTCAAAGATCAAGAGAAAGTGAAACTGAAATATTATAACTTAACTGATTTTCAGATACCTGATCACTGTTTTAAACAATAAAGGCCGTAGTTGGACTATAGCTGATAAATGCAAAACATTCTCAAAAGATAATATAATCCTACTTAATAGACCATTATAACTTGGCAAGAAAACAAACAAATGCAGCGGTTTTATCATAGCACTTGCATTTGATCAAGGGCACAATAATCTCATTCAAATCAACACTATAATTAGAAAGTAATTACTGTATAATCAGACATCAAACAGACAAAATCACCCTGGGTGTTTCTAATAAAATCACTTGGTGTCGGTTTAAGTCTATTCCCTTTGGAGGCTTTACTCCAAAGGTGACACTACTGAGACTTCCTGAACCCCCTTCCTAATTCTTTCCTTACAGCAAGAAGGAAGATGCAGGAATCCAGTGTCATACGGGTTCCGAACCACCAACTGGCATTGGTGTGTGGCGTGACGGACCACAGCACATCATTGTTTTCTGCTACAGCACCAGCAATGCACACGCACCCAGCTTAGCACCATTCCCCGTCTTCACAGATGAACCCCAGATTTAGAGACTGGCTGACTGCAGCACTATACAGAGAAGCAGAAAGTGGGGCTTATTGGGGGAAAATATTTAAGCCTCTTCCCAACTGAATGAGGGATATCGCCCTGTGGACATGGTAGGGAAGCTCAGGTTTCCTAGCACCTTACGTGATGCCACGTGCTCTCAGTGTACAACTCAGCACACACAAGTTTTTCCTGACGTATAGTGTGCAAAGCATTATCAGCACGCCAACTGTTCCTTCTCACTCTCTTTAAACAAAGTGCCAGTAGGCAGCAAAATGCTTGTGTAGAGACAGCTTTTATCCATGGTCTCTTGTTCTTGAGATCAACACAACCTCAGCCTGGAAGCCCTTTCCTTGGTTTCTGTCGGGCTGATCAGAAGAGTAGAAATCACTGTAGGTGCCAATATGAACTTCAGTCAATTGTTATACACAAAGGGACAGTTCTATGTGAATATTCTTTTGTACTGTGCATCAAATAGCCTTGTAATAATTGTATCTTTCTCTCTGAAGAGCCTCAAAGCAAACTATTTCAAAGGCAGGAAGAAGCAAATACCTGAAGCTCTCTAATTACAGAGACTGAGATATGCACGGCAAATTATTAAAATAAATGATATAGGTGAGTTATCAGAGAGAGAGTAGGGCTGATAAACCATATTTAGTATACCAATCCTGAATGTTTGTTTTGCATTCTTTGAGCCTTTTAAGATGACAGGTTCTGATCAACTGCTTCCCTTAGAGGTTGGCAGCTTTCCTGCTCTAGCATTTAATTTCTGTTTGATGTGCTCAACTTTGTGTCATTGTACAAACTACTGTTAAGATATATAGCAGCGATTAAAATAATTCATCCATCTGGTTATAATTAAAGACCTAGTTAAACATAATGACAACTTGATCTAGCAAAGCCAGCTCTCATCTTTTAAAAGGGCTGTGTACATTCAAAAAATAATGCTGTAAATGGGTGACAGACTACTGCAACGTGTCCATCAAATTCAAGTGAATTAATTAAACTTGTTTCATAAAAGTCTTAATGACATTTACTGGCAAGACAAGTAAGGCAGAAATTACAAGTATCTGCACTTGCCCCCCACAGTATCCCACTGCCTCCAGAAGGCCTTAGCAGACCCCTCTCCAAGCACCACAGCAGCTACCTGAATTGAGGCGAAAGGGGTTTGTGTATTTGCTATCCCATAAGGGTGGTAACTGCTTAAGTAATAACTGAACAGTATTCTCTGCAAGACAGCTGGATGGCTAAAGCTATATCCACACTAATCCTTAGTCTGCTGACCTCAATGCCAAACTGCCAATTTAAGTCAATAGTGGCTGGCACCCAACTAAGGATATAAACACAGGGAGAGTACAAGTATATATACATGACTACTTTGGGCATCATGAATGCTGATCTTTTTGATTGAGAAACATTTGCAAGTACAGAAAATACATCAGAACCATGGAGCTAGATGAAGATTAATTAACCTAATAAAGTAAAGCAAGGACACTCCCAATAAGCTGGAAGAGCTGGCTTTCCACTTTATGGTTCTGCCTGCTGGCAACAGGAAAGATGTCCCACTTATGCAAAATATTGTCTCCTGTGTCAGAAAAAGCACAGAGGATTTCCATCATCTTATGTCAGATAAAGTTGTCTTGAATACAAGTAGGATCATATTCAGAAGCTGAACTATGTAAATAATGGACTTCAGCTTTGCAGCAGTTTCTGAAAACTGGAGAACACTCTTTTGGATCTACCCAATTCAAATGTCTTTCAAAAGCAAAGCAGGGAATTGTAATTACTTAGTTTGGGTCCAAACTAAACATTAACTTGATCTGAAGGGATTACTTTATTTCAATTTTGAAGTGTTTTAAAGAGACAATTTTGAAACACAGATCTCCTTGAACTGTTAGATTTCAAGACCTACCTGATTTGGGTGATTTTTTTTGTTTTTAATAGAAGAATAATTTTACAAAAGTGACATATATTTGTGAAACTATTACCATAGCTAGATCTGCATTTTAGGCTGAAAAACACTGTTTCCATTGAAAACTTTCATTCAAGCCAGGAGTCGGGAATATTTTTCAGGCTTCGGCAGTCACAAAGAGATTCTTGCCTGATTCTATTATAGCCTTTTAAATGAAATCTGCAGCTATAAAAATATATAGTCTTCACAGAAACCAAGGCAGCAAAAGAACCTAAACAAAATATTACACACTTATCTCTGTGATCCTATTTTAACAAGCATGGGCAGTGAAGCTCCCTCTAATCCTTATCTTCAATTCTCTTCCTAGGCGTAAAACAAGATATTGCTGAAAATTTCACTAGTGTTTTAAACTTCTTCCTCTTCTGTCTTGCATACAATTAAAAAAATCAAAATCATACATAAAGCTCTACTTTCAGCCTATGTCTTGACTTTCTGTTCTTGAAATCAGTATATTACTGATTGATTAGCCCACAATAGCTAATTGATAGCAGAAATACCAATTGATAGCAGCAATACCAATGCATAGCAGAAATAGGGATCTTTTTACATTGTCACAGTAAGTTGCTAATTCTACTCTTTATTTACTTTGAAGTCTCTTGACGACTGATTTTATTTTAGGACAAGACTCTCAAGCAGGTCTGGGGTTTAGGTTTTTGCTTTGCTTTATGCACATATTTTACTTCTTTCCTCTTTCACTAGAATACTGTAAACAACCTGTCCCACTTTTTCTTCCTTAATAGATACTGAAGTTTTCTCACTTCCACGCATCTTTTGCCGTTGCAACTCCTAGGAAAGTGCCTAACATTACGAGGTAAAATTGGAAAACTATAATCCTTTTCTCACTCAAATTCACTCTACAGATCATACACTACAATTATAGTCTTCTGCAGCACACATGCCTCTGTTTCGATGTCTGGTCTAGGTCCAGAAGTAGGGAAACAAAGGCAGCAGTTAACATTTCCAGCTGTCCAAGTGAAAACCTGAAGAATAAGAAATCTCCTGAGAAGACCTAGAGTCACGAGATTTCCAGTTAGATAGCCAGACCAACTTTCAGTGACCTTTCCAAGAGAACCAAAAACGTCTGGCCGCTTGTCAAAACTGAACATCCAACCCTATTGCTGAAGGAAACCCGGGATAAGAGATAGCCAAAGCAATATCAAAGGCACAAAATCCATGATATATAAGTAATATAGTTGTTTTGGGAAGAGCCTTTCCTGCACTGCACGCTCCATATTGCTTCATAATTACATGCAGACACACTAGTTCCCATTCTGCCCTAGTCATGATATCACAATACTTACTGCCTCGAACATACAACCTCAGCATCCCCTTTTGGCCATCTCTTAAAGGGCTACAACTGATCCAAAATGACTAAATATGACAGGAGAGACCAAAGGGACAATTGCCAATATTAAGACAGAGCAATTCTTCCATCAATCCTGCTTTTGCCTCTCTCTACATTACAGCCACTGCCTCCACCCCCAAAATTATTTCATACTACTGAATGTGAGCCAAGGATATCAAAATCTAGCTTCTAACCCTTCCAGACCACTGGTTCATAGTCTATAACCATTCCTAGCAGCATAAGCCCATTTTCTAAGCTGTGAGCCAACATACCCAGGCCCTGTCAATCACAGGGTAGATAGAGTTGGGCTCTAAAGTGAATCGATAGCATAGACAGCTCTGGAGGAACATCCAGAGATGGGTGAGAGCTAAGGAAGGTAGACAAGGCAGTAGGTTCATTGGAAGAGCAGCACTAGGGAAAAGCAGCAGGATTTATGGGCATATCAGTCTGAATTTCTGTACTTTAGTGACATGGTGCCAGTAGCATTGATGCTTTAAGTGCAAAGAGAAATTATTTGCTGTGGGAACTACGTTCAGGGCCCGCTACTGTCAGCTCTCCAAAAATAGACACCCTTATTGCCTGCGTTGCTCTCAGAGTCCAGAAGAGCTGCTGGGCTTCAACCTGTCTCTCACTGGCAAATGTTCCGTTCCACAAAGATCCAAAGTCCAGGGTATCACACTCCTCTCTCAGTAAATCTCTTCCCAAAGACTGATGCCAACACAAATCAGATATCATCAGAAAATGACATCAGGTGAGCAGAGCTGTATTTAATTCCGGGGTTTAGCATATTTCAAAAGGTGAATTCATGTTTAGCCTGGAGTTTTGTGGGAAACAGGCTTTCCTGCAATCATGCCATCTGACTCAAAACTCCCAGGGTAAGCTTCATGTCTCACTACATTGATGTGCCAGCTATGAGACTCCAATCCAATCTACTCTCTGATTCCTAGTGATTCTTATTATTTATGACAAAGCAACAAATAGAAACGAATGGACAGATATCAGAGGTAAGTGATACAACTAAACGATAGCAATGTCTCAGCAGGGAACAGGCAACTGCTACAAAGCGCTGGCTGTTACTCCCAACACCTACCTTCTGCAATGCAAAAGAACTGCAGTCAGAGGACTCCCCAAAAACCTACTTTCAGCTGCAAATACAAATGCTTGAGGACCCTGACTCGTTTCAGCCATTCCAGGACCAGCTGTTTTTAATTTATCTTGTTATTCAAAAATGAACCACTTGAATTTGTAGTTTTTAGTCCAAACAAAAGGCTCTATATTTTGGGGCTGTGGTGGAGGGAGGAGGGGAAATCTGTCTCACCCTCAGCTACTGCAGAATTGACCAGCACAGAAGTCAGGGTTAATGTGCAGCAGGAAACAGCGAACCTCAGCTGTAAAGCAAGGCCTGAGACCCCTGTAGTAGCTGCTGTATACCCTCCTCCTTGGATGAGGTCTGCCACAGGCTTCCATTGCAAACCTTTCTTCACAGTTATTTCTCCTGTCTCTCCAAGTCCAGCACTGTTCTGCTTCAGATGAGGTGCCATCTAAATTGTCTGACTTAGATTACTGTCTGGGACAACAAAAAATATTCCATCTGATAATATTTATTACAGCAAGTTGAAACCAGCCATTAAGATTTATCAAATCTAAAGGAAACAGATATTTCTAGGAAGCTTCTTTATTGTCAGTCTCAATGTAATTAAAAATGAATTATTCTCGGGAAATAGGACATACAGTGTCAAGACAACATGGAAATGTATGCCATGCTCCTAGAAGTCTACTGAAGATGGAGACAGTACGAGTCAAGTGTGCCTGCAGAAAATCTGGCTCTTCAGCAAAGCTTAAAAAAATCTGTGGCACCTCTCAGCGTTTCCCTACCCACGGCTCTCACATCACTGAGCTGCCCCAGGACATACACACTGGCACCCTGGGGAGAAAGGGCTACAGCATCCAGTAGATTTGTCTGCTGTCCTTCCTCCTTTTGACACCAGGGAACTGCCATCTGAAATAATTCACCAACACCTCCACTAGCCCCTGTTTCTGAGGGAAATTCAGATGGACTTTTACCCTAACACCCCTTCCTTTACGTAATTCCTATCTCTTTCTTCACAGGACCTCCCCATCAAAATCTCCTTGGCACAACCCAAGTTGGTCTTCTATCACCACAGGAAGAAAAAGACCAGCGTAGAGGCAATTTGTACTGTGGAGCATACATCATTGCTCTAGTCAATGCGTGCATCTGGCCAGGGTTTCTTGGACTGCTTTACAGAGCAGCGGACGCTGTCCAGAGCTCTCTGCTCAGTGTCCCTGACAAGATGGCCATCAAAGACTAGGTTAGGGGTCAGCCACCCAAAGCCATTAGCACTCCAAAGTGATTGATTATCATCATGTGTGGTCTCAATCAAGAGCCGGTAATGAGCTGCATTCATTAATCGCATTTATATGTTTTCATAGTCCAGTCTTGAATTTCAGAGAATAAAAAGGCTTCATACCAAGATTGGCACATTGCACTACCTGGCAAGGACAAGGAAGTCACACGATAGATCAAGGATTTGCATATAATCCCATATTTTTAGAATTTCAGCCCAGGTATCTCTAAATATTAAGCAGACTGGCTCCACAGCATGATCTGCACACCTCCGAGCAGCATCAAGTTGCAAGTTCTCTTCTGCAGCTCTGTACTGCAGTTTCATCTGTACTTACTTATTTTTACATTTTCCTCACACTTTTAAAATCATTTTTTATGAACAGAGCTATATCCAGTGTTACATGCACAGAAAGTTTCTGTCCCTTTTTAGACTATTATGGATTTTCTGTTACTTTGTGTTTGATGACCCCTTATTTTCTTCCTATAATCCACATCAAAAATCTTATGTTCTGAATATACCACCACCACCTCCTTGACTGTCCTGTCTTCCTTAAGCTGTTCCCTGCTGATAATCTTCTGCACAGAGTTCCACCAGCAAGTAACTCAACTCCATGCACTACCCTCAGACACCATTTCGAACAGGCTCAGACTTCCATCCTCTGCTGAGCCCTACACATGAATCCGGGCTCCTTTTTCTAGTGTTAAAGCCATGCTTTCCTGCCTCCCGTCCCCAAAGATCCCCTTAAGGAATTATAAAAATAAAGGGTGATATTCTGGCTCTGCTGAAGCCAACGGGACGATTGCCACTGACTTTAATAAAGCCAGGACTGACCTCAGCACTCGGAGTTCCAGCGCAAGGCTCTGCATTTCACCCATAAGGACAAGGGGGCTTTCAACTTCACCACATTTTAAAATAATCCATAGATTCTCAGTGAGAACACCTTCCATTTATTTTACTCTGTGAGAAGACATTCATACTGACTATCTCACTAACTAGAACAGAAGAAACATGCCAGATCTCAAATTTCTTGCAAAATACAGTAAATTTGAACCAGTAAATGCTCAAGAAGAAACCGTATTATCTGAGAAGATGACTATGTTGGACATTGCACCCGCCCTAGATAGATCAAGGAATTAGCTAATTGCATGATTGTCTG
>VZTO01002747.1:0-23417 GCA_013400615.1 Syrrhaptes paradoxus | reverse complement strand
GTTTTCTTATTATCTGAAAAAGCACTTATCTGAATGATTATGAAACTGTCATTTGTACTGGAAGCCTCTCCACACTGCAACTGTGTCAACATCATTATTACTGCATTTTTTCCCTTGCTAGTTGAGGGACTCTTTATGGTGTTGCCAAATGTCCTTGTCCTAGCCAGATATAAAGCCTGCACTGTTTTTCTTGCAGAAGGATTTCCTGTAACTCTTCCCTCTGTCCTTCATAGGTTTTAAGTATGGACTGTGTGGCAGAATGGGTGTGACGGGTTATTACCAAACCACTAAATAAACAGTCAAACTTCTGGACATGTGGCATGAATGGCTTTCTGAAGTTTGTCATTCAACTTATTTTTTCTTTTACCAACTGAATTCATCCAAGTTCCTGGCTCTCATGATTTATCACATATTGAATATTTGAGTTTTGCCTTAAAGCCCCAAATGGTGGAGGATGTTATTTGAACATGAACATCTTTTTTCTTCCCTGATTTTAGGCATCATAGCTGCAGAGAAAATCTTGAACCTGTGAATCCTAAAATTTCAGAAGCTAAAAGAAAAAAACCTCTAGTGACTTAGGAGAGTCTTGTGATTAATTTTCTTTTTAATGCTTGGGTAAAGCAACACTGACTCACTGTAGCCATGTCCAACATCTTCAAACACCCCTGACAAGGCTGTTGCCTGGCCAAGATCTGTACTTAAAAGTTCCAGCTGTTTACGAGGTATTTGTGTGGGGGAAGTATGTGGCAATAATTGTGTTTCTTTTAACCGAAAAATGATTGAAGGGATTTTCCTACAAATTCCTCAAAATAAGTGAGCAAAACCAACTGTGGGCAGGAACTAAACAAGACCAATTCACAGCAAAAATGATGTTTAGAACTGAAATAATTGTGGATGTAGCTCCCCTGTATGTTCTAGAGGTAGCTTAAGGAACAGGGTGGTATTAGGCTTTTGTTGCAAAACGGTCTGTGGACCATCCGTGAAATTTAGTGTTCTGCAATTCTGAACAAGCGACACTTTGCAGAATTTTCATTTGTACTCTACTCAGAACACTAAGACCAAGGATAAAACATCTAAGAAAATAAAATTCTTTATAGTTTGGGGGTGTTTTTTGCAGATTTGGGGCACCCCACTGCTATTTGCATATCATGTTCAGCCGGGTCTTGGCAAGGCTTTAATTCGAGCTGAACTGCCTGACTCCTGTGACTTAAAAACTGATCCGAGATCATCTCTGGCATTGGATTCTCCAGAATAGCGTTTTGAATCAGTGGTTGGACTTTAAAAGATTAAGCTTACAAATACCTCCTAGATCCTATCTCATCTGACTCCACCTGATCTGTTCCTGTTCTTAAAACCCATCTGTCTGTCTGCGTAGTTGTCTTGGTACTCACTGGGGAAGATCAGGAAGAAAAGCTGTAATGAGTTGTCCTGTTGAATTTCAGGAGGTCTAAATCCCTTTGTTTCCTTTTCTTTCAGCTCAGGATAAGTTTTTAACTCCTTCTCCTTATGAAGTCACATATAGCATACAGGAAAGTAGAGAAACTAAGATAAGTGTTCATTAAAAAAATTGTTAAAAATTGTCGCATCTCCACAAGCTTTTTAATTCCCCAGAATATTTTCACAGATATTTTTTGCAGAATTTGGTAAGATATCTTTGGGATTTGTTCTAGGTTTGCTCATTTATGCCTTTGCATGTTTGTTTGGTTTACACTAGCTATGCATCTCGCCTCAGCCTGAAGTAGGCTCTCTACAAATGCTTAAGCCCTGAACTACAGACATTTGGCACACAAGACAGGCTTAACCTCAGTTTGTTGTCTAAAAGTGAGCTATGGTCTAAGTGGAATGTCTGGCTTGTGTTATTGTCTGTGAAGAAACAAGCACTTTAAAACGCTTACCTACTGTATCGAACTTGCCCAACTACTTTGGGTAGGCAGTGAGGATCTCAGTATTGGGTAGGGAGGGTGTTCTGATAACCACAGAGTGAATTAAAAAACAGATTTCTGCCAGAGCTAATCTAGCACTAAGAAATAAGTGGGGTGGGAGTGGTGTTAGCACAGTGGTTTAATTTGCCCTTTCCAAATGTACAGATAAAGACAAACCCCTGTTTAAGGACCACTGACACCACAGGGATCCACGGTTCACCCGATGAAGACTGTGGGATGTGTATCTTTATTGTACATCTGGGCTTAAGAATCCCAGTGTGCAAATAAAACAGCTTGGATTGAGAGATGAGTGGGCAGAAAGCCCACAGCGTGTTTATAGCAACAGATTTTTGGAATGTATTTATCTGAAGGGTCCCACTTTGGGTTTAATTACATTCTGTATAAATCATAACTAATGTTATATTTAAAACTGGAGAGTTCTCCTAATGTAGAGCATTTTCAAGGGTGCTGCAATCTGTAGGGAAGGAGCGTCACCCAGCCAGAGAAAAACACAAACATGAGCAATAACCTAGACCTGTGTGTGGACAAAACTCATGCCAGCTCCTGCTGGCTGCATGAAAGGACCAGAACCAAGTACTATGGAGTTCCTTGAGGAAATGTAAATGCTGATTAAGTCTGTAATTTCTGGAGGGGCATTTCTTGCCTGTATGATATGCTGTCCTAGGAGCTCTAGAAGCTTTTTCACAGCTGAGGTGATTTCAGGGCCAGTAGGGGCTACAGACACTTTTACTGAAGGCTGTCTTATCTCTGCATGTGATATCTCTGTCAGAAATGTGCATGTCTGCACAGATGGCCTGCACATGTGCTATAAATTTTTTATTTCAGGGACATATTCAAATGACTATGCATGTGTTAAAGATCCAATATACAGCAGGCTGCTGAGGGAAATAAAGAGAATCCTCAAATTCTTGTTATTTTGGAAGATGAAAGGCAGAATACAGGAGTAGGATGGGAGAAAGTCCACCAGGGTGCCTTCACTAGGCTTGCTCTTCTTAGAGCTTCCACCTTGGCATCCATGTCACACCCTCCATCTGACTCCATGACTTAAAATACCTGACGAGATGAATGCAGGTGGTTCTTTCTTCCCCAGAAGGTACATCTGAAGGGCATCTTTTTTCCTGCCCCTTTCAAAATCCCTTTCCCAACAACTCCAAGCTGTGAAGGTGACTTGGGTAAATCCTTATCTCTAGGGCTTTCCCTTGCCTCCTGCTCCTGGGTACACAGCACTTACACCAAAGTTAACCAAAACACATAAACTGGATCCAGAGTCAAATGCCAGGCTCCCCTTGCCATGAATGCCCCTGGGAGTGGGCAGAGTCATGGGGGGGACCCATGTGCATCAGGATGTGCAGGGGCCGCATGGGGACCTTCTGCAAGAGGATGGGTGGCCAGGATGATGGTCAGCTTTTTTGTGCAAAGCTAGGGCTGGAGAATGCTGTGGAGTCCCTGATTCAATGCTTTGTCCATGCACAGAGGTGCTTTCCCTCGCTGTTGCTGTGCCAGGGAGCAGGTGGGGGATTCATGCAGGGATTCTGCTGGGGTGTGGGTTGTGCCCTGCTTGGGTGCTGCCCCAGGGCTGGTCTCATCCGAGTTTAGCTTCCTTGGGATTGAACTGCTTGCTGTTTTCTCTGGGAGGAGGAAAGAGCAGAGCAGGCTCCCCTGGATGGGGTGCAGGGGGGAGTTTTTGTACGTGTCTTGCTGTGTGATTGTGCTTGGAACAATTCACTGTGTGAAGGAATGTTTTTCTTTCACCTTAGTTTCAACAGCACCCAGCAGAATGGAGCTCCCCGTGTATCTATGGTGCACAGCTAGAAGTAATAACTGGTAATGATAAGACTGCAGAAGAAAGGAGCTGAAAGCTGTTACTTTCTAGTGGGAATTACTGCTGCTTTTGTTTTCATGTAAATGGCATCTCATTTGGAATTGATTAATCCCTTCATATTTCCATCAAATATTTTATAGTAGTCAGTCTCTTTTATTACTGTGATTGCTTGGCATCTCATTATTGACAATTAAATTTTTCTAATATATATGTTATAAATATGCATTGAAATAACACATAATTGGCTTCATTTTCTGCTGCCTGGGACCCATTTTCTTTTTGCTATGCAAAAGAAAGTGCAAATGGATGTGAAACATCACTGTATCACTGTGTATAAGTCTCTAAGATCTAGTGACATACTCCACATGCAAATTAATCTAATTTTTCCTTGCACAATACAACTATATGTTGACTGTCTCTATATAAAATATAAATCCTTGGAATATGGGGAAGCTATGGAAGGTGCTCTACAAAACTGCTGCCTGTCAAGCTCAGGCACAAGGGCTTGCAAATCATGACTTTTTCCCTGACCTATCTTTCAGCTAGCTCAGAAAAGCTGAAATGCACATGTCACTTTGAAAAGCTGAAGGGGGAAAGAAAAGCAATTCTGTTGCTGAACTAGGCTGGCCTTTTTGTTCAGCAGCTTAAGCAAACAGAGGCACAGGGAGAAAAAGCGTAGCACTTCAATTGACCTAGCCTTGGCTTGAGGTTGTGAATAGGAGCCCGGTAAAACTGGCACTAAGCATGCTCAGGAGAAAAGCTTGGAAAGGACTTCTGTGGTCAGGGTGCAGGCATGGAGAAGATTTAAAAAAAAAAAAGTGACTCAACTAACTAGTTTGAAGGCAAGTTTCACTCTGGCTCGTAAAAAGAACTGAAAACATTTCTTGCAGTTCTAGTCAATAGATCAACGTTTTGGAAATGGTGAATGGAAACTTAGCAATAAGGAGTGGTGCACAGGGAGCTCAGACAACTCAGGCTGATGGAGATGGATGTGCTCAGGCTGCTTGATTAGTTAAGGTGAATGACCAGATCACCAGGGCTTGCGTCACTGTTTACATTAATCCTTCTCTGTAAACAACATTCCTCCAGGAGTGTGTGTGCATGCATACACTGCACTTAACAGCCATAGTCCTGTTAAAAATTGTGTTAAAAAACAAACTCAGATCTAAGCCTGTGAATGATGCCTCTGCGAATGGCTTTAGCAGAAGGAAAGTAGAACTTGATGTGAAAATTATGGTTTTCTGTCTCCTCTTCCTTGTCTTTCACGGTGCAAGCTCAGCAGGATTGATGCGATGCTCAGAGGTAACAGGGCTCCAACGTGCCTGGAGAGCAGGAGGGTAAACATGTGGTAATGTCATCCAATCTGACCAATCTTTCTCTTGTAAATGAATAAGTCTCTGCTGTGGAATGATGCCTACAATTTCTTCACCCCTAAACAAGGTCTCATTTTTCATTGTCTTCATCTGCCTCCTTGGAGGAAGAATGGTTTATTTTCAGAAGAGGAATGAATAGGAAGTAATGAGAGGAAAGCCATTCTGGGGTCAAAGTGGAGTCCCTTAACATTTTGTTTTCTTCTCTGAAATCTGGTGATATTTACATATATATAGTGGGTTTTCAGCTTGTAGCTTTTCTGGATTTCCTAAATATCATAAAAATGAGTAAAACACAGATTATCACATCATTTGCCCCATGCTTTTTTCTATTTGCATCTCGTCTTTGTCACTCTCATCCAAATTGCTTATGAATCCTGATGCTATATTGTGCATCTCTCCTTCCCCTTTCCCCATTATAGCAAAGAAAATCTGTGATGCCACCTTTCATCTTCTACTTTTTTAAGGAAAGAGAAATCAGGAAAGACTAATTGCATTGTTCAACCAGCAAAAGTGGAGAGGAGAGGAAGTGATAACAGGACAGACTTGCTTCCAAAAGTAACAGATTGACTTAGCCAGCCCTCACTTACTGTTGACTTCAAAGAGTTTAAACTCTCAGAGCTGGACTCTGGTTAAAGAAGCTTTGACTCAACGCTAAGAATGTGCAAACACATTCAGATAAGATAAGCACCCTGTGCTTTTACTTCATAATCCTGAGTTTTTGAAGTTGTACTAGAAAAAGAAGTACTGTGAGCAAACATCCTCCTGATTTTATAGTTTTGTTCTGAGCTTTTATTTGTCCCATTGATCCCTGTCTTCAGAACTCCTGTATCCTGGGCTTCTTGCTTCCTGGTGGGCAGGTCTTCACAAATGGCAATGCACTTGAGGAAAGATGAAGAGCAACTGGAGGAGCCCTGGAGGAGAAAAACAAGAATGATCAAAGGTTTAAAAACAGTCATGACCTTTGGTGTATGACTGAAAGAAAGGGGTTTATGAAATGAGGAGAAGAGGGCTGAAAGAGACATAATATTCTTTAAATACATAAAATTTAGCTGCAAAAGATTAAACTATTCTCCATGTGCAGTACAAATAAGAATAGCAGTGAAAAGCTTAAATCCCAGGAGAGGAAATATGCTATAAAAGATGTTCTAAGGAGACTGAGGCATTGAATTGCCTAGGGGTGTGTGGCATTGCTGTCACTGGAGAGTTTTAAGAACAGAAGAGTCCAACATTTCTTGGAAACGAGGTTAATTAATGCCAGTACCAAATCTGTAGGGGAGAGAATCTGATCCTTTGAAATCAGTGGGATATTATGAAGAACATCCTTATGTGGGTTTCCTTTCCAGCACCCCCCTCTTAAACAGAAGAATTTACTATAACATTTTTAACAGCAAAAAGCCCTTAAAAATATTGACATATCATATCCCATTTCTTGAAAAGACTGTTTTGTATTTTCTTCAGCTTTTGGTGAAAATTGAATCATTTTTTCTTTCCTGAAATAGATGATAGCCTTATATCCCAAGAGAAAACATATGAGTGTTTTCTTTCCTGTTCTCTTCATGCTTAGAACAGCATTAGAATCTAAAGAAGTCCTTTGTTTTTCCATGCTGGTGAATAAAAAACAGTGTTTTACTGAAGAAACACAAACTAGAGCTTCATCGTATCATATGATGGTCATCTTCATGCAGCAGATCCAACCTCAGGCCTTAAGGGAACTTTGCTGAGACATGCAGCTCCAGTGGCTCAGGTTTTGGTCTTGCAGGATGAGCTACTGATGAAGTTCCACCAAAATACCACTTGGCTTGGGATGACCTGAAGCCTTCCAGGACCAAAAGAAAAGGGAAGAGAACTCATTTTCCTTCTTCCATGCATGACTGGCTACTGGCCTGACAGTAGCATTAGCTAAAAACATCAGTGACAGGCTTGGGAAGAGGAGTCTTTAGGAGTCCTGTGGACTGGGCTACAGGAGATCCAGCCCCATTTTGGTCTGATCCACCTGAAACGCGTGGCAGAGGAAAAGGTGTGCCCCAAGCCGCAGAAGTGCTCAGGCTGTGGATCTGAGGCTGGTGGGGTTTAGGACTGAGCTGTCTGACGGGCAAGCTCTGAGAACAGGCTCAGCCCCAAACTGTGTGCGCAGTGTGAGCAGAGCTGTTAAGTGTTCTGGGTCATAAAAAAAGGATTATGGT
The DNA here is from genome assembly GCA_013400615.1 of Syrrhaptes paradoxus. Lineage (NCBI taxonomy): Eukaryota > Metazoa > Chordata > Aves > Pterocliformes > Pteroclidae > Syrrhaptes > Syrrhaptes paradoxus. Next base: position 16,096 of record VZTO01002747.1, on the reverse strand, counting down.
CACGGCTGGTTGGTGGATTTTATGCGAAACATGGTTTTGTATCTTTTGATTGAAAGCTTTTCAATTCTTTTGAACTGAGGCTTACCGATGTATTTGAAACATTCATCTGGCAGCTCTCTGCCCCAGGAGATGTTTGCTGTAGTGTTCATGTTCACAAAATCAGACTTCCTGAGTTGTTCTCATGTAAGTTCTTTTAAAGTGAGGAAGAAAATTTTGTAAGGTGTTCTTCATCATGAGCAACAGTAGAGAGAGCAAGCTCCATTGTGCAGCACTGGGAATATATTAAAAAAATAGCATCAGCCCAAATAGCCATCTTTATTGCTCACTGATGGGGACACTGTTTCTGAATCCTTGTCCTTAAGACTATTTGGGGTATGGTCCACTTGGGACAAGTGAGTGTGTTGTTTACGCTTGCCCTAGGCAACAGGTCAGCAAAGGAGAAATTTTCACCCATCAAGAGTAAGATTGGTGAGCAGCTGGCAGGATGCTGTTATACCTCTGCTTCCCGTTGGCTCCCATGTATCTCGGAAAGCTCGGACACAGTTTACTTTGTTGCATGTCATTGTGGTAGAAAGTCTGGCTACTGATTTAGCCACAGTATAAATAAATTATATATGTCTGACCAGTGTTTGTGTCATGAGTATTAGCTACAAGGCCCTGCTAGGGGCTGAAATCTGGTGCTTTCTGTTAACTCTTTGATGAGAGCAGAGTGCCAGCGGAGAAAAAGATATTAACTATTATGAATATCTGAATCTACCCAACTAAGTGAAAACAAATTCTCTGCCTGAACTTGGTAAAGACACTTTAGAAAAGCAAGGTTTGTTTATGCAGTCTTGATGAGGCACTTAGAGTCCTTCTGGGGAATGCTGGATCCCAAAGGGGTGTATGGATCCAAATTTTAGTTTCTGGGATGGGCAGGGGCAAGGCTGTGAAGCTAAACATTTTTGACCTTTGCAGAAAAAGGCAATTGAAATCCTGCTGTGGAAAGAGTGTAACATCTGAAACAGGGCCCTTCCTTTCGGCAAAACCTTTCCAAAGTGTTGCGGAAGCTTGTTTTATTGAAGGTTTCAAACAAAGCTGCACTGGCTGCTGGCTGATAGGCCTTTAGATATTGCGGTCCAAACATGAAAGAAAGGCTGGTGCATTTCCTGGAAAAATGATTTTTTTTTTTCTTTTCATCTGGTGAATGTGAAATTGCTTCAGTCTGGGGAGCTGGGAAGAACACGATGCAGTCCTGTGCTAGAGTAAGTGTAGACATCACCTGACAGATACGAGGCTGTTGGAGGAACTAGGAAAGAGGGCTGGAAAGGTCTTTCAAGGTCATGTCCAGTCTGGCTCTGTCAGGTATCCATATCATAATGGAATTCATAAATGCATTAAGATGGGTTTTCAAATCAAGACTGAGTCCCAGTACTCTTGTGAGGAGGCTGCTTCAAAACCTTGTATCTATGATGGTTAAAATCCTTCTTATTTCTAACCTCAGCATATTACTGCCCAGCTTATGGCCATTTGTTAATGAAAGCTTTGAGCAAGGCTGTTGAACTTTATTTCACCAAGTTCTTACACCAACAGCCTTTTTTTTACCTAGCTCTCTCCCTTCCTAACATTTCCACTCATAAATGCCACTCCAAATATGCCACCATGTTATATTGCCAAATGACACGCTATGCTAAAGATTTGGATTAATATGAAAACAAACCCCTTACTCCTGCCTTTTAATCTGAAACAGTTTTTCAAGCTTCTCCTAAGATTTACTAAAATTTAAGTTTCTTCCACATTTGCTTTATCTATGTTTTCCTCATCTGTCTGTGGTCTCTTCTGGAACATGAAGCATCCCTATCACCTTCTTTCAGCTCTTCCCTTGCCAGACCAAACTCTGAGTCACTTGTTTGCACCCTTTTCTGGATTCATCTCCAGGAATCCTCTGGGACTGGTAAATGCCTTTCCACTGTAAAATGGTCTCCTGCTCAGTAAAGATTTTTTTTTTTTGGATTGGAAATATTGCTAGAAGGGACAATTTTTTTTCATGGTGCCTTTTACAAAATCTAGCAGACTTTTCCAAGCTGCGTGTTTCATTAAGTGAAATATTCTGTTGGCACCAAAGGTAGGATTTTGTGATGCTCTCTGCCAGCATCTTGGCTCTTGGGAAATTCTAGACTTTCACTGTCGTGGATTTCTTCTAGAGGCCTTTTCCTCTGTTAAATCTGGTTGGAGTTGTTTATTTTCCTCTAGGCAAGAGGGATAATTGCTTGATCATTTCTAGTTTCAAATCTTATTTGTAATCCCCACAATATTCCATGGATATCCTGTAGGTTCTCCGGATAAAGTGTTTTCTTTTGGTTATAATTTTTTAGAAACACATGCACTTTCTCGGTTTTTCTCCAAAGTATTCCCTCCAGTATTCAATTATTCCTGCTAAGGTGGTCAACATGCTTCTCATCTGGGCCTTTATTAACAAAGATATATTATTAATAAGGAGAAATTCCAAACACCAGAATACTTTTTTGCCCAGATCCCTTTGATTTTGCCTGCACCTTCCATTTTCAGAGAAAGAAACTGAGAAGGAGCTGAATGCAGTCAATATTCCTGGAGTGGCAATGAGCAGGGGAGGCTCCTTCTCTGTCTCATTCCACCCCATTTGTAGGAGAACCTCTCTATACCATCATGACACCACCTTACGAGCCTGCCTGCAGGGAAACTCTGCTCCAGAGAGGGAGACATGTCCTTGGGGAAGGAACAGAGGAGAGCAGTCCATTTCCATCTGCCCCCTCACCCCACTGCCATGGTATAGATGAGATATGGGTAGGGAGCCGGGCACAGAGGGGTAGTGGTAAAAGACTAGGATCGGATGTATTTATGATGCTGTAGCAGATGTTTATGAAGCTGTAGTATTACTAGCAACTAATTGTTTGGTACAGCGCACAGCCAGAGTGCAGGTACTGCTGAGACATCCTTGTATCACTGTTACTGGGGAGTCTGTGCATCAGGGTCACAGAACTCAGGGTTCCAAATATCCATTAAGGATAATAAGCAATCATCCCTGGGAGCCCCTCAACTGCTGGCTAAACTGAGCTCTCTCGTTGCTTATTCTCTGCTGTAAGACTCAAGGACATACTGTCCCACTTGTTCTGATCCTGGCCTGGGTTCGTTTGTGCAAATATTAATGTTGGCTTTTCCCTTTCTCAGCCTGCCTCCTCATATGGTATGAGACCACATGTATGAATAATGTGACAAGCATTTCTTTTGGTGGGGTTGGAAAATGCAACTTTCCTAGAGTTAGATCCGGAATTGGCAAGAGTTACTGCTGCCACTCGGTTTTGGGACTTAGCAGGAGAAGCAGCAGCAACCCCTTTTCATCAGCAGGCATCTGGGGTAGATGAAAGGCTTGTTGAAGTCAATGGGCACTAGAGAATTGTGTTGGAGAGTATTTACTTCAAAGTCACAGGGCACTCATCCTACTGAACAAGAGGTTCCCTCACAGGAAGGGTGATTCCTCTGCTGCTCTTGAGCTGTGTGTGGTTCAGGCAGCCCCAGTGTGGCTCCTCAGAGGTGGCTAAATGACATGGATAACTGGGGGAGGAAACACGTAAGCAGGAGTCCTCTGCTAAGTTGGGAGTCTAAAATTTATTTGTGGATATTGTCCTTATAAGAGGGGGACTATGGTGGCCGTACCAGTTAACAACTTTGCTGGTAAAATGGCAACGTGGTTGATTAATAAGGAAAAAAAAGGTCAAAAAGCATATGAGTATTATATCCAGGATTATGGAACAAATCTTGACACATCCACCTAAATCTAACTGCAGCCCTCTTTTTACAGGCTGGTTCGAGCTTATTGAATATTAAGTTAAAGCAGCTTTGATTTTGGCCCAAACATAAAGCTGAAATACTGAAATAGCATGAAAAGACATTTTTCTTATAGTAACTTCTGACCACATGAAAATAAGGAAGTACTACAAATCTTTCAAGAAAGCCTGACTTTGAGATTTCCAGCATCATTTCCAGATTAAATAGGTTTGGCTCAATGTTCAAGCTTCTTTAGGCTCATCCGAACCAAACACATTTTCTGAGATTTATGTAAGTCTGGGCTTTATTCCTTATGAGTCTTATTGCAAATTTTGAAAGCTCTATTTATGAGCATATTTAGGGGACTGTGCAAACCTTTCAGCCTGAATCTCGAAAGCCTGGATTCTGTTTTCAGCAGCAAACCTGGGATGACTGACCAGATCAGTAAGAGTCTAACAAACTGGACAGAGTTCTGTGGAAAGGTGGTCCAGGTTGGATTTTAATTTTGGCTTTACTTAGTTTAGAGAAAACAGAATATTGAGGAATGGGAACACTGCTGTATGATTTCTTGCTGTCCCACAGGTTGCTTTGATTTTAAAGCTGGCTGTGTAACTTCTAAAAGTTATTTAGGTATCCAGTCGCTGTCGATATTAGTCAGAGGTAAGGAAAACATGGTGAAGGCTAGCGCATTACTTTCTGAGCTGATGTCAATGATGATTTAATGATAATGCCTGAGTTGAAGCTCAGTTTTGCAGAGCGTAGCTGTTGAGCCTGCTGGGACCATCCCACAAGAGCGGCGATGGTATACTGCTTTGGCACACCAGTGTGAAAGCCTGTGAAGTGCTTCCTTACCACTAGGATTAGTGGGGCTATTTAAGGATTTTTGTATTATTCTGAAGAAAAAGCCATTGAATTAAGGCCAGCTGTTACAGGGAGATTTTGTCATTTATTTGCCTATCAGAAAAAATGCAGGGTCTGAATCATTGTTTGATCTAGGAAATCAAACTCCTACCTCTTTTGATGTCCATTGCACGTTTATGCATCTAAGCTCTCTCCAGATTCGTTTGAATGTAAATGAGCTGAGGAGGTACTATGGAAAGGCCACATTTAGCTCCCCGAATGCAATGTTCAGCACCCATTTTGTTCTTAGAACAACTTTCTGGGCTGTAACAAAATGAAAACACTAGGTTGACTACTGAACTGTCTCTGCTTTCCTTCATGTTACTCTTTACAAGAGTCAGAGGAAGGTGGACTGTACACGTTTTGTTCATTTTGTAGGGAAAAAGATAAAACAACTGAAAATCTCTAATGATTTAAAAGAGATAATCCTTGCAAAATGAAACTGTCCTAATTCAAGAAAGAAAAAAAAGGCTTTTACCATAGTGCACATCTTTCTGAAAGCAATCAGTTTGGTATTTTTGGCTTTTGTTGATCATTAAAAACAAAATAAAGGAGATTTGGCAGAGATGTTACCTGTAAAAAAAACCTAATTACTTTTGTATAGTATAATGAGATCCATGTTTCTTTCAAAAAGATCTTTGGACTCCCAATGGGGAGGATGTTTACAGCTCTGGACCTTCAAATTTTAACTTGATTATTTGCAGGCAACATAGTCTGCCTACTTATATAACAGACCAACAATTGTGTAATCACCACTGCTAAGTGCAAAGTCACATGATTTGAGTTTTGTTTAAACTCAGCTGGTTCTTGTTTTCAATGGGTTGCCATTCTCTTGTACGCACCCTCAAGGAGAGTGTATTCGATAATTTGAAACAGCATTTCATCTTCATCTTTTCATGCTTTATAACTTTGTTATGGCTTTCAAAACCTCCCAAACTACCAGGGAAATAGCTTCCAGTATTAGTTACACGCTTCTGCGTGGAACTGGCCTGGCATTAATGGTTCAACAAGAGTTTTCCTAGTGAGCATGTTTGCCCTTATGCATGAACAGCTTTCTACAGACCAGTTTGCAGGCTTGGGCTTTCCATGGGCCACAGAGACTGAGTGCTCTCAAGAACATGGTGGCTGTGACACAGGGGACTGGAAGGGTGGAGGATCGGAGGCAGCAGTCACAAACATATATATGTGTGTATATGACATAAAATAGATTTCCTGGAGAGAGGAAAAAAAAAAAATCTGAATTATGTTCCTTAGGAACTGGGAATACAATAGTTCCCACCCCAGGATCAGAGGATTTGAACTGAGTGCACAGTTAAGCATTTAGACCCTGCAGGATTATTATGCCCATCTTCTGTGCCATCCCAGTTCTTAGATGCTACAAGCTGTTATTTCAAACTGCAGGTCTTCTGGAAATAAATAACAGGGGAAAAAAAAACATATCTAATTTGTCCTGGGCAGGAAATGGAATACAATAACTAGATTTCCTGTAGTGTTCCATTTCATGACTCTTTGTAGCTGCAGTAAAAGCCATTGTTTGGAGGATAAATTGTGAGTGGCAGTAAACACAAAAAGGTGAATCAAATAAAATCCGTTATTTCTGGCTCATTTGTTGGAAGGAGGGAAACACAAGAGGTTTTGGTGTTTGGAATTCATGAGTTATTTCCATTATCCATATCTTGTCTCCTTTTTTCTTTCTCTGCTAGATCTAAGATTCTCTTCTTACTTTCCTTTTTCTTCATCACCCTTTTTTTTACTCTTTCCACTGTACTCCCTATTGCCCGGAAGATCTCCCCTGCCCCACACCCAAACTCCACTGTCTGAGTGCCAGCAAGTCCTCCTGTTTTTTCTCCTCAGTCTTGTACTTTTAGTGGCCTTTCTGGCAGATCTGTTAGAACATATTTATGATTTTTCTCTTCAAGATATGCTAAAGTATATGAGGAGAGCTAAATATGTGTGGAAAACTAATCTTAACATGACTGTGGCACTACAGTTGGGGTGTCGGCTGACAGTACATGAGTTTTGGTCATCTACTGATACAAGTTTTGTCTCCTGTAATGTACGATTCCCCATTTGAACATTTTGAAACTCCTGAGCTTGGCTTTCTTCCTGGAGACAGGTTTAGCCTGGGAAGGTGAAGTGGCATGGCATCTCAGTGTGGCAGAAGTAACCTACATCCAACAAATAGATCCTTCCCTTTGCTATGACACTAAGTTGCAAATAATTTCCATAGTTACTCTGCTGTTCTCCCTGTGGTTGTTACATTTTGTTAACTGATGACAGTAGCTATGTGCATGAGTAAGGTGTCTATTCCTTAACCTCTGCTACAAGCTGATTTTGATTTTCCTTAATATAAAGCAAGCAGAGAACAATGGATCATATTGTTCCCGATTAAATTTTCTGAACAAACAGCTTCAAGTCCCCTGTGCACTATCTTATCCAGGGTTACTCCACTAGAACCACAAGAGAAAGCTGAATCACAGGTAGTGTCTGAATCCAGCTGCTGCCGGGAAAGGCATTTTTCCCCTCTTCCCAAGTCTTTTCCTGTACCATGGTGTCCACTGGGATGGCTGTAGAGGCAGTATTACATGGCAAGGACGTGTGTCTCATTCTCTGACAGTCTTCCATGACTTCATAATTCAGAGCACAAGGAGGTGAAGATCAGATGTTGCAGTTACTCCTCCTGGAGCAGCCAAGGCAACACGGCTGCTGCTCTGGAGGCAGGACATCATCTCTGCTTTCAGAAGACATTTTGAAAAGAAAGAGGATTCAGAAAAGCAATCTATAAGAGCAAAAATGATAAACACAAATTGCTATTTGGTGTATGTGTTTGAGAGAGAATGTATCCCTCTATTCATTGTTTTTGTCTGATGACTTGCATTTAATGGAATGGGGCAGAGAGTGGAGCTGAGACATCTAATTCCTTACCTCTACAAACAAAACCACATTTCTTGCTGAACTTTGCATGATGAGAAGGAAGCGATGGGGACAGGAATTTGTGTTACACTCTGTTTGCAAAAGAAGGGGAGGAAAGTGTTCACAAAGGTGATACTAGTTGCAGTATCTGCCTTTTTCTGGTCACTAATGTAAATAAAGTATGTATTACTAGACTTTGCTCATAGCACATGCACACCACACAACCAGTGCGGAAGGGATTATTCGTGCATCTAAGTGCTTACTCTTAGATGTAGCCAAACTGCTAGTCACAAGGCAGATGCTGTAAAATACGGTAGCACGTGCAAATCCCAAATTATTTTTTTCCAGGCAGGAGTTCCCATGAGTTAAGAAATCACAAGGCAGATCACATTTTTTTTTCTAGAAAATTGCTTCATTACTTAATGTGTAAGACCTCCTACAACTTTTTCCCCTAAACTTGAGTCTTAATATAAAAAAAAGTGTGAAAAATGGGACATGATGGGGAGCTGCTCTGGAGGCACAGGATGAAAGAAGTGGTGGAAAGAGCAGCATGCAATTGAAGACAGTGGTGACAAAATGTGGCATTTGGTCACTTACAAAGCTGGAACTTGGAAGATATTTCAGATTTGGCAAACCAATGGCTCTTGGCAAACAATGTGATGCCCCTGGAAATAAAAGGACAAATAATTAGTAACCTCAAACTCAAGAGACCGGAAATTTGGTGTTTGAGTGTTTGTGGACCTGTTGGATCTTGTTCCATCAGCCTTGACTTTTGTGGTCCCATAGTGTTATCAGCCCGGGGGACTGAAGATGCTGCAGTGTTGCGGTGCACCTGGGGTTGTGTTATTTACAGCATCCTGCTCTACAAGCTCGTGTTATATGACTGCTTATATTGTCATGCATTTCCATACATAGATCTGTGCCAAATATTCCAGTACATCATGCACAGATACTGGGGAGCAAATGTAAGAAAACCCTTTTTATTATAGGACAGGACCAGAACCTTAAGTTATACTTGGTGACTGAGAAACAAGGTGTTCAGATTTGATCAGTGCAAGTATGTGCCCTATATCCTAACCACACTCTTGACAGCTATTTCTATCCTACTTGGGGGCATGGAGAATACCTATATTTTTAATATGGAATAGCCTGTACTGGTAGTCATTCTGCACCTAGGTAATTTTCTTTTTAACCCTTGAGTAACGCCTGAATACAAACCCACTTCACATCACACTTTAGGGAGTCAGAAGGGCTCCCTGGGAACTGTGGAGTTGGAGCCACCTCAGGATTTCTTTGGTGCTGGGAGCTTTCCATTATGGAGGTTGCTTGGCTGCTGTGTTCTCTCCAGATATGTTCCAGCTGCTTCCCACTTCTCAGCTGATGCAGGCTCTTGATATTTTCGTAGTTAGGTAAAAGAAGCCAGCAAATCCTTATTCCTTTTGCCTCCCCTTTCCTCACACACACACGACTGACAGGAAAATAAGCACTAATATGTCATCTTTAAAATAAGAGGGGGACATGGTTTCCCTATGAAGTAGTGGAAACACTGACTTCATGTTTGGAACAGCTTTTTTTCCCCTTTCCCCTTCTAATTGCAAGGAGTATTTAGAGCCAGGGAATAAAATCTTCCCCTCTGGAGTGGGAGAAGGCTGCCCATAGGCTGCTGCTTGCCTGAGCCGGGTATGACTCACGCTGCTCCTTTTGCAGCTCATTGACAAATTACCAGAACCAGGAGCTGGGAACCTAGGCAGCAAAGGGAGAAAGCAAAGAGTGCAAGTCAATTGGTGAAAGAAAATGAGAAGGAAACATTATTTATGGAAAGTTCAGTGACTGGTTCCTTATTTCTGTGTTATATTCTTTTTCTTTCCACTTTAAAGGAAATGGCTCCTATAGCAGGAATGACTCACCCATCGGATGTTGCCAGGGGTGTGGGTTTGCCAGTTACTGAGTATGTTAACCTTTCATCCCAGCATGGTGCAAGTGCAGGGTTCCAGATAAGACCACGGATGTGAAGGCGGAGGAGGGAAACAGCAGGGGGTGGAAAACCCATCATTTATTGTCCAGCATCAGTCCTGTGTGTCTGCAATAAGAAGCAGCGCTTTGATGGCTGTTTGAGCTGACCTGAAATAGCACTGGGAGGTTTGTCCTCTGTAGCACTGTGTCCACACAACAGCACGTGTTGACTTCCATATGGTTTTGGAGTTCTGTATCTTGACAAGGCAGAGGAAACTTCACCAGGCATGGTGGCAAGCCAAGGACAACAGTATGCCATCTCTCTCTGCTAAATGTTTTTTCTTGCTGCAACACAGTCTGGTTGTGACAGCATCTGCTCCCCAGCTCTGCAGAGCTCCTCACAGATCCCCAAAAGGTCCTTGTCTCTTCACTGGGGAGAATTTAGCCTTGTGCTATTAGAAAGGGAAGGAGAGAAACAAAGGAGGAGACTGCAAGTAATGTAAGGAAGTGATCTTTCTAGTTTTCTTTCTTTCGTCACTCTCTCCACCTCCACTTGATACAAAATGACAATGAAATAGAGGAAAGAACAGATAAATGCATCAAGGTATGATGTCTGGTCATTCAGTCTATAAGGGAAGACCAAAAGTTGCAAAAGGAGTCTGAGGTCAGCAAAGAAAGAAAGTGGGACACTAGCACCCTTGAAATGCTCTGAGTATCATGAATACACTCTACAGTTTTCCTGATGCTGTCCCCACTTCCTAGGTGCATGTGTTGAAAGTTGTAACATAAGACAAGACTAATTCCCTCTAAATCAAATTTGGTCATTGCTACTCATATCATCTAATATCTTACGACCATCAGAATAACTCCATCTGATAAGGGTTTGGACACACTTTCTGTCTAGATAGAGTGGGATGCTCTGCATTTAAACGGAGGCATCTGAGAGCAGTAGTGATCTGCTCTCCAAAGAAACTAGAAGGACTCGGGAACCTTTGTGCTTATTTTTGAAACTTTCTTGGCTGTTTAGGGTGTGTGTCAACTCAAAGTTTGAAGTTCAAAGTTTGCCACCCTTCAGATATGCCACTGCTACAGGATATGGGAGGAATTCTCTGAAGTGGATCAGAGAAGTGATCAGACTTTAAAAAAGTACTATTTAAATTAAAAATGCTCTTAACTGAGATAATTTCATTCATTTGCTTTAGAGCACACATGACTGCCATAACGTAGTGCAATGACTGGGAGGAGGAGGAATATGCAGAGCTGGGGCGGTCTAAGAGGGTCACAACCTCTTAGAACATTGTTAATGCTGTAGAAGATGGATGTATGCACCTTGAATATTTGTGCAAAGAAGGTACAAGATGTTTCTTCTGGTGCTTTAGCCTTACTAAGTGACTTACACCATAATCAGAAAATTGTGGAGGCAGTGCCATGGTTGCAGTTAAATATTTTACAGAAGAACATTCTTAATAAACTTTTCTCAGCATGCTCTCATCCCGTTAGTGTTACTTTATAGCTTAGATATTGCACACGTCAGAAACATGCACAGAATCAATCCCTTTGTTTTAGACAAAACAATTACGAGACACGTAAGCAGTACGCAGCTTTAATCCCTGTATCCAGTATAGCCACAGTTTGGGGTTGTTTTTCTTGAGTTAATGAAATGGAAATTCAAACGTTAGTTTGACAGTGCCATAGGAAAGTCTAGAGTGAGGGACTGTAAATAAAGTTTGAGCTGACGTTTCAGCTTGGAACTTAGGGGAAGGAATGAAGTGAAGCAGCCAGCACGAATGCTCACTTGAATCGTGAGGGAGAACTTAACTTTTTTTCTACTGATATTGTAATTTCTAAAGCCACATCTGAAGGCTGTTTGTTTTTTCTACTCAAGATATCAATTCAAAACACATTCTTCTTTAATACAAAACTACTTGACATCCTCTTTTCTTACCCCATCTCTCCATTCCCTCCTTGTCTTTGAATCCTCTGCAGTAATTCCTGAATACAGGTTGGAAATGAAGCTGTTTACCAGCTTAGAAAGGTAAAAAGATCTGGTAACAAAGCTTGACATGCCAAACTTGATGTCTGCAGTTGGGAGCATTCCTCGTTGCTGTTCTGTGTGCTAGCCTGGTGTTTTTAATTAAATCTGATACAGTGGTCACTCCCAGTAGCCCTGTTGTGCTGGGCAGTATCACATCTCCAGAAGCAGTGTGGGCTCTTGCTCTGCAGCATCCTGAACAGCCTCTGCAGAATATATTTTTTTATAGGAACCTGTAAAGCAAAGCACTCTGAGGTGAACGAGGCACAGGATGAGTGTCTGAGAAAATTTACCAGGACTGGAAAATGGGAGAGTTGCCCACAGATCTTTTCCTTTGCACTCCCTTTTGCTGTAGTATTATAAACAATCAGTAAGATTTTTAGGCTTGTGGTCGTTCTGGGAGATATCCTTATGTTGTGTATAAGGTTTTGGATGATGCATCTGTCCAGAGAGGTACTGTTTGATACTGGGAAACATTTGATCAAGCCAGGCTAGCAAAGCAATGCCTTTGGGAAGTTAGTAAAGCTGGCAGCCAAATAAAAGGCAATGTTTCATCATGTTTCTTCAGAAAATCACCCTGCTTTCTGGTCTTTGTGTTTTGCAGCTTTGTTTTTGAGAGCACTGCGTGTGAGCCCTGCTTAGTGCTCGCTCCAGGTTGCTTCAGATTGCCATGACAAATTCACTGTGTGCTCTTGCTTGTTTACTACATTCTTTTCCAGATCTTTTCTTCTTTTGATTCCTGCTATAACAAGCCCATTTCCAATGGAAAGTGATATTTTTTATGGCCAAAACTTTATAAGCCGCCTCTTCTCCTGCAGTTATGGAGCCAGTGGTTGTGGCTGTACGGCATGGCAGCTGGGAGATCCAACTGCAGCATGGACAGAGTAACCCTGCTGTCATCCACCTAGGGAGCAGTGTCCGAGTTAAAAAGCTGTAACAGCGACAGCCATCACACCCTGCCTGGTACCCCAGGTATATATGCATTGAAGCATAGAATCACAGAATGGTTTGGGTTGGAAGGGACCCTAAAGATCATCCAGTACCACCCCCTGCCATGGGCAGGGACACCTCCCACTAGCCCAGGTCGCTCAAAGCCTCATCCAGCCTGGCTTTGAATATTAAACAACTGAAATCTGTTTCACTGTGAGTTTTATTTACACTACGTCTCTGTGCTGTTTTCACAGGTGATAGACATACCCCTCAGATCAGCCTACGCTGCTTTTCAGAGCAGCATCTTGAACAGCCTCTGCAGATGATGTTTGTTGTGCTCTAGGTGGCAACATCTTCAACAAGTCCCAAAGGATCTGTTACCTGCTTAAACAATGACTAAAATATTGTGCTCGTTAGCTCTATTCCAACATGTCCTCTCCACTGGGAATAGGGGAGTCTGTCAAAGCTGTAAAGGAAGCGGATGATTTATATCTGGCTATAGGATACTCAGATCATGCATTCTGCTGCCACTTTTCCCTTTCTACTGGTGAATGCAAACACATCTAACTTTTAAGCATAATTCTGGAAAGGAATTAAAGGAAAAAGCAATGTAAAAAATTCTATTGACTTGAGTGGAGGAGGCAGGATTTTGAGTATTTCACCTCATTTGTATTTATTAAACACAGGTAGTATGCCAGGAGATCCCTGAAGTTGGAGGAGCTGTGCTTGAGGGAAACTAATTCACATTTTCTGTTAGTTAAAACCCTCTATAAAGTTTATGTGGAGACATTTCCTTACAGTTTTTTTTTTTTAACCCAGGCTGTTTCCTTCTCGTGCTATTTCTTATCCAACACTTTATCAACAATTTTTCTCTTTTGACATTTTTCTCAGTAAGTTCAAAGCTGCCTTCATTCCCAAGCCTTCATTCCAGTTACCATGACATGTAGCCTTGCAACACAAGGCTCTTTAGCCTTCGTAATACCTTTGATGTTTTTTATCAATGAAAGTAAGGAGAGGCTCAATGCACTGATGGGGCTTTAAAAAAGGCTGTGACATAATTCCATGTCTGAATGCTTTTGGCACACATACCTTTATTTTGGGTGTCTCTATACACTAAGATAACAAATAGCTCTTTCTCGGGATGTTATTATGCAATAGACTGATATGTTCCACGATAGCTTCCTCTTGAATTTCAATGATGTGCTGTTTGTAAGTCTTTCAGTATCAGAGTTCACTGCTGCCCTAGCAGCTCATCTGTCACAGACCTGTGAACTCAGTGAGTGGTTTGATCTTATAGCTTATTTCAGCAAACAAAAATGTTCCTACATCTTCCATGAAATAGAAACATACTGCGCACTCTCAGCCTAGTGCATAGTCATTGCACTCACGCCTTAAGTATCCCAGTTTAAAGCAACAAATCTTTCACCTGGGTGGTTTTTTTTTGGAGGTAAGTGAGTGGGTTTGGTTTTTTTTTATACTCCTGGGATGTGTTTCTGCCATCCTGGAAAAAATAAGTTGTTTTACTGAAGTCCACAGACAGTCTTGGTAAAGCCTTTTAGAATACCCGGCAGAGCAGCATCACCTGTGGACAAGGCTGATAGAAAACAAACAAGACATTAACAGGTCTCTGCCATCTAAGCTGTTGTTCCCATCACAGAAGAGGATGATCTGTATAGACCAGATAGACATCACAAGGGCTTTATTTAATAACAGATAGGAATGATACATTTCTGTTTGAAAACAACAACTGTTAGCTTTGTCAGATCTGTGTGGAATGCTGTACCTGCAATCTGCATGTACAGAGCGAGAGTTCAGCTGTAAAACGCTCACGGCCGCATTCTCCGGGAAGAAGTGCTGTAGGCTACATGGAAGAGTCCTCTTTCCTCATCCTGACCTCCAAGCCACCATAAAAACGATAACAGCTTTGACTTTCGAAGTCAGAACCCTCAAGATTCTCCCATTGCTGCCCACTTCAGAGAAGACAAACTATAAAAAATAAACCCATCTGCAGCATACTGGAAACTCGCTGCGGGTGTATCTGCACTGCACAGGGTAGTGCCAAGCACCAGCAACTGGGCTGGCNGCACAAAAAAATAGAAGGAGAATAACAGCTACCTGACAGGGATAAATTAATAAGACTTTTGCATTCAAAACCATAGAGGCACCAAAATGAAGAAATTAGCTGTGCTTTGAAATCAGGTTCTACACAAGTCTGAAATTTAAAAAAAAAAAAAAACAAACAAACAAACAAACAAGAAATCAAAACAAACCAGCTGCTTATTTAAGCTGACCATGTGGAAAAACTTTCAAGTTTGGCCTATAGAAAGCATAAACCTGGCTGGATTCCTTCTGCATGATAGAAAATTGGATGCATGCTAAGTGGTCATGAGAACACCTGCTCCGTCCGCGACTTGACTTGCTCTCTGCATGCTACAGGGTGTTTTGAAGTGCCATAAATATAAGAGAAATCTGACAAAAGTCCTGTATGTAAAATAATGCAAATCCTGGATGCTGGCTAATTGAAAAGGGATATGTAAATTCTCAGGCATTTGCCGGAAAGCTATGACTCTATTTATTTAGTGTACTCTACTGGGAAATTCTCAGGATCTTGACAATATTTTTTTAATTAAAAAGTACTTTTTGGAAACATCAACCTTGTGCATCCCACCACAGCTGACTATCGTATGTGTATTTTCTCATATGAAAATAAATCTTTCCAGAATCCAAAAGATTAACAACCTGAAATCAAGTTATATCAACAGGGAGCCTCATTCTGCTTGTTTGCCCTGGGGAGACATGAAAAGCTAATGAATTTAGCCTGGAGTTTGTAGACTTTCCTGTATCATGCTCATAGCCATAGTATCCAAGTGTACTAACTAACTTGACATCTGTTGTGTGGTGTTCTCTCATCTTTTTGCCTCTTCCTTTCAAAGTCAATTTTCACAATTTTCAGAGAACAAAACACAAATTGTAGTCCTTCTAGTAGATTTTTGTTTTAAATAACTGTTTTGTAAATGAAAGCACAGTAACAGCAAAACAGAACAGCAGTGGCCAAAGCTCAGCTTCCCTTCTCTATCTTTCCCTTTTAAAGATTTCTTTCCTATTCTAGTTCATGCATAAGGTAGCAAAACTGACTTAAAACTTTATTCCTTTTCCATCCCAGCTGCCCATGGAGCCGCACTGGGACCCAGAGCAGGGGACTGGTCGTGTTGAACCAGTCTGCCTCTCCGCACAGGCACAGCCACAGTTATTCTGAAATGTCCAGGGGGTGAAGGAGGAACAATAATTGATATTGCCACTGGCCCCTCTCTCTCTTTAAACTATTTTCTTGTTTGGGATCATGAGAAAGATGTTTTCCTAATATCTCATATAGAGAAACAGCTTTCTGGCTGCAGCTTGTGATCAGTGGATGCTTGAAGCACAAAGTCATTGCCCTCGTGCTAGGCACGTTTTGCACATTCAGAACGGCCGGATTGCCCTTCAGCTGGCCACATGCCCACCAAAACTATTCACCGCCAGCGCAGGCAGATTTATACGTCAGGGCTAACTTCCTGCTTAAAGGACAAAGATTTTAAATCTTTCTGT